>SNQJ01S0078201.1:44667-57077 GCA_010110895.2 Picea sitchensis
GAGAGATAAAGAGGGGTAAAGAGAGAGAGGGGGAGAGTGAGGCAGAGAGGGAGAGAGGAAGAGAGGGAGAGAGTGTTGGAGAGGGGGAGAGATAAAGCAAGAGAGAGATAGACATAGAAAGAGGGGTAAAGAGAGACGGGGGGAAGATTGAGGTAGAGATGGAAAGAGGAAGAGAGTGTTGGAGAGGGAGAGAGAGAGAGGGGAAGAGAAAGAGAGAGAGAGAGAGAGGGAGAGAGAAATGGGGGTGTTACCCATGATTTTGGTCATCATGGTGGTGTATTAATGATGGTGTACTCAGGGTTTTCATAAGAACTTTCTCCTGAGAAAAGTTACCTTCATCTCTTCCCAGAAAACATATTTTTGAAGAGGGTTTGCAGGCTGCTAGTATACCAAGGTGCGAGAATGACCCATTCTCGCAGGCTGCTTTAAGCCAAGGTGCAAACTTCTCACACTCTGCTAAATAGCTAGGGTGCGAACTTGATGTCAAGCTTGGAAAAAGGTGAAATATCGATGGTTCTAGAAGGGGATCTTCTAGAAAATGGGTTGGCATTTGAATGGTTATCACTTTACTGTTTTCCTTGATTTGGTGGGATCATTCTCCTCCATGTAACCATCTCTTCCTCTATTATATATTGATGGGATTCTCATGGAAAAGGTTAAGCAAGATTCATTGGAGAATTGATGAAGGAATTGTGTGAAGGACCTAGCTTGAACAGGAGCTTGGAGACTCTAGTAAGTCTATCAAGAGAATTTGATCTTCTTCATACAAGGATCGAGCAAGTGTGTGTGTCGGAACCAAGAGCCACCGAAAGGAAGCTTGCGACATCAAGGCAATCAGGTTGTAATCTTTACTTTCAATTAATATGTTACAGTGGCATGTCCCTTTCCCATAAAGCTATTCTCACTTTATTGTGTAATTCCTTGATCATACACATAAGTTGACAGTTGAATATATTTTGCTATTTTCACTTTGGTTGGTTTGTGTTGTCTTGGTCTTGACCTCACGAGAGCACCAGAGCGAAGCAGGAGCAACAGAGACCCTAGGAAGCGATATAAATGTATGTTACTTATTCCTTCCTACTAGTTAATTCAATGGTCAAAACTTAGGGAAAGAGTCATGTCCTGTCCTATTTTGTTCTAGATCCAGGTGGATCTAGGGAGATCTGTTAGTGTTCGCACCTACCGATTAGTCCAATAACAAAATTGGCGACTCTGCTGGGGATATAACCCGTTTTCTTTGTGGTTTTTGGTATTTTTCCTTGGCCATTTGTTCTTTCCTTACCTTTCTCCATTCACATCAATCTCTGAGTCTTCAGGATACCCTTATAGACCCTCTGGGTCTAGAGGCCTCTTCAAATTTTGTGTCTTTTTCCAAAATTTTGGCTAGTTTCATACATTCCCGCACTGCACTTCACTATAGCTTGCAAGAATCTATAGGGTTCGCACCCTGCTTTTAGGTTCAGTGCGAGGTTCTCGCACTTTGCTCAAAGGCCACCTGCGAGAATCACCAATACTCGCACTGTGTAATATTGCCAGCCTACGAACTCATTTTTCCAAAGTTTTGGATTTGAACTTTTGCATCTTGAATTGCCCAGATCAGTTTAGATGCCTAAAAAGAGTTTCTTGGACCATTGATTGATGTTTTTCTTGTCTTCGTTTTTTGTGCACGAATAGTCTTAGGATTTCAAGGCTCTTCATGTCACTTGTTCTTGACTTTTCTTGGCAAATCCATACTCTCTGACTTCGGCATCTGAGTGTGCTTGATTGGTTAAGGACCGGAGATCAGTTGAAAGTTAAGTTTCTTTGTCTTTATCATTTGCTTCTTGTTGGAAAGATCACTTTTCTTATGCATTTAAAAGACTAGTTTGTTTTGCTTGTTATTTTTGTTTCCATCGAAAGATTGGTTTGGGTTTTTATATATTGCTTGATTCATTGGTTTTTGATTTTCTCCACTATCACCATCATGGTGTAGGTTCTTTTTGAAAAGTGAACAAAGTGTTTTTCTTTCAAAAACTTTTTCATCTTAAAAGTATTGAAAATCAATTGTTGGAATGATTGAAAAAGAAATAATAGAGAATCGTTATTAATGCATGATTTGTTGCATTTACATTCTAAAGGAAATTGTGTCATAGCTCAGGTTTGATCCGGAAAACTTCTCTTTCCCTCCCATACATAGGATTCATTGAACGAAAATTGATATTTCATTCCTATCTATGCATTGTTGGGTCAGAGTCTCATACAACATCAATTTCATCTCTGCTTCCTTTGAGTAACAACAACCTCTAATAACATTGTGCAACCATAAAATTTAACTAGTAACTATTTTCTAGGACTCTATTACACCAACATTTAGCTAGGCTAGCGCTTTGGAGTAGGTAGAGAGATACACTCTCCAAAGCACAAAACACACAATAGCATCTTGTGTTAAGGAGCGTCAAATTCCATTTACAACATCTTGTCCTGGGAATCCCTTCTCACACAAGGGTCAAACACGAGGTCGCATTGATATTGACAGAGTTACTCACCCTGCTTTGTTGATATCAGTGTAAAGATTGCATGTATTACAGGGATCACTCAGAGGTATACCCACAATGATGAGTGGAAGCCTTTTAAGTTGATTTCGGGCTAGATACCCTGCCCTTACGTGTGGATCGGACTGTCGACTGTCCCCCCAGGTTTTATTGTTGTTGGTGGTAACCTTAGTGGCCTATCTTTCTAGGTTCTTACACAAGGTGATTGTGAAGGGGCAAGTCTTCACAGTACCTGGAATCAACGTTGGCCAAACTCACTCGTGCTCCTTGGAGGGTATACCCATGATTATGTGTGGGAGCTTGCACTAGGGTGTAAGCCCGTTAAGCAGTTCATCAACGTAACTTTTCCACCCTAGCCCAACCCCTTCTCGTCTCATTGTTATGATGTTGGATTTCATCACCAACTAGTGACTTCAGAATTAGAAGGTCTTGTTTGCTTGGTATTGTTTCCTAGATTTTGTTTACTAGCGCATGTTGTTTGTTTCCCAAAGTTGGCCATAATATTTTCTTCGTAATTCTGTCGCTCATTTACAATAGCTCCTCCACGTCGTTCACGTAGAATGTAGGGTTTGTCTCCAGATCATCCTGAAGGCTCTCAACCCTTGTCTACAAGTGCACCTGAGGGCTCTCTTCAGTAGAGTGAAGTCCAAGACGTCACCATGCCACAAGTGGAACAAACTGACTCTCTAGAACCTTTCCGAATTACCAATACTCGAGAGGACTTTCAACTTCACCCTAGTTCTGAGCGACTGTTTATGCGACTGAATTCTTCTGGAGAATTAGTTGTTACATCTTCTGGATCACCCGTTGGACCCTTTCCAGGCATAGAAGGCCAAGATCCTTTTTGGTCTATAGGTGTTTTCCAATGGGACCTTTTTGGTCCAGGTTCACCTGTGATCTCCGAAATCAACCCACCTGCGATCTCCGAGACAGAGACAGTACCATTGACTACCACTTATCACTTTATCGTCCCTGCCGAAATGGCCCATCTCACAGATACTATGAGTGTCCCAACCGGGTTTACTGTGGCTAGTCTTGCTCCCATTAACACGCTGCGAACGCCCAACATCACTCCGACACTACCACCCGGATACCATGCGTTGAATGCTTCCATTCCAACTCCTCTGCAAACCCCATTTGACTCTTCTAGTGGTCCCTCTTCTCCTGGGCATCCTATTCCTAGTTTTATTCCGACACTCCCTCAATTTCCTTCTGGAAGACCTTTCTTGTCTTCCACTAGCAATCCTAATCCTAGTGGCACTATTCCATCCTTTACACCAAACTTCCAGATTCTCGTTGGTGGACAAGGTGGTACGACTCAACCTCCTCTTACCAGACACATTCCAATTACAACACAACCTTCGATTGGAATGCAAATCCCGGTTGAAACACCATCTTTGATAGGAGGACAAACCCTGCCTTATGGACAAAATATACCTCCATCTTTGGCCCAGTATTGGAATCAGTTGATACAACATCCTCCTCAATTGACTGGGGGGCAACATCTTCCCACCCCTAATGTAGGCCAACCATATCCAGGTATGCCCAATCCTATTTGGGGTCCGAATGCTCAAACTCACGTCCCTGCTCAAGGATACAATCCCCTGAGTTACTATCCTCTCCATCCACCACCGAATCTGCCTGGGTCATCACATTATACGAAAACTGCTTACGGACCTACTAGTTTTCCGACGGGGCTTCCTCCCCAAAGCCACCAGTACCTGCAGGTGAATCGACAATTACCCTTCTTGGCCACTTTGGATCTTCCGGATTTGTCAAGGATCTTAAATGATCCAATTCGTCACTCTCCCCAATGGCCTTCTATACTATCCAAACTACCCTCAGATATTCCTAAATTCGACGGCAAAGTGAGAGAGGACCCAAACAATCATGTCATGACTTTTCACCTCTGGTGTTCATCCAACTCGTTGATTAATGACTCTATTCGTTTACGTCTTTTTCATCGAACCCTCACAGGTTCTGCTGCGAAGTGGTATATCGAATTACCACGAGGTTATTTCACTAATTTCAACACCCTAGCTATGGCTTTCCTCACACACTACCAGTTACCGATCCGTTACGAAATGGGGACCGAAATTTTAAGTTCTTTCAAACAGAGAAAAACCACTCATATATCTGACCATATTCATGAGTGACGACGGAGACGACGTCTCATTAAACTCGAACTCCCCGATCAGTTGCTGGCAGAATGGTTCACCAAATCATTTGTGAATGACAACGATCATGACATTGCTATGGGTGGAGTAGTCACCGAAGAGCAGGCTATAAGTCACGCTCAATATCTTGATCTCGTTTACTTGCAAACAGACACCCTTTATGACTTACTACCTGACTTACCTCGTCCTTCCACTTCTGCCACTCCAACTACTCCAGCTACTTCTCATGCAGCTGACGGTGTGATTGGTACTTTCCAGGCCCAAACACATCCCGTTTCGAGCACCAACCCCAAAACTGCTTCTTCTAATGTTCAAAATGCTCCGTCTTCTGCCCCTCCTACCGACAAGACTTCTGAAGTCAATGCAGTTCAATCTACCCCAGACGGTAAAAATAAATCCAAAAAGGGAAGAGGTAAGAATAAGGAGGACAGAAATACTTCTTAAGCAGACCGAACCAAAACCACACCTGTTGACGATCAGGATAAGAACAAACCATGATACCCTTGTCTTATCTGTGGTGATGATCACTACATGAAGGATTGTCCACAACGCACCGAAGTCACTAAGTTCCTTCAAGGAGCCTCAAAACCACCTGCTCCGGCCATTTTGTCTCAACCCTTCCCGTCTCAACAACAGGCTCAGTTGGTCATTCATGACCAACCCTCATCTTCTACTACATCCTACGTATTAATGTGTACTGGCGATTCAAAGCAAAGCGACATTGCACTTACCACTCGAGCCAAAGATTATTCTCCATCTAAGGAGAAGGTTGATGATTTACCCCCTTCCTCAATATAACCCTCTCCCGCGACTCCACCTACCAATGATCCTCTTCATCTCGAACGACCGAGCCTCAACGCAGTTCTACGACCCCCCCTGAAGGGAGTCATTCGAAAATTGGCTTTCAATCCTCATGCTCGTGCTACCCAGAACTATAGGATTGCTGAATATATGGCCCAAGCACCTTCTGCGATGTCAGCCCTCGAAGTCCTTTAGAGTTGTCCCTCACAGTGGAAGGCATTGTTGAAAGCTATCGGTGGAATCGACCTGACAGATACGAATTTAATAATATTTGACTTGGACGATCACATTCCAAGGTTACCCCCTCAACTCGCGTTCCAAATCCAAGTAATTGTCTCCGACAAAAACATTTTCTGAACTGTTATCAATGAGGGTGCCTCAACGTGTGTGATGTCTCTTACCTGCTGGAAATCCATTGGCTCTCCCCCTCTAAACAAATCCTAGAACACTCTCAAAGCCTTCAATGGCTTTGGTTTTAAGCCCTACGGTGTCCTTCCTTCGTTGCCCATCACGCTAGAAGGCAAAATGGTCCAAGTTGAAGTGGAAGTCTTCGACACTCCCCTTGATTACAATCTTCTACTTGGCCGCAGTTGGATTGATTCTATGCGCGCCGTTGTGTCGACCCTTTTCCATGTAGTACGTTTCCCTCACCAAGGAAAGGTTGTTACCGTCGACCAACTAGCCTTCTTTAATTCCGATACCCGTACTGGCAACATACCGTTCATCACTAAAACCCCACCGGGTTATGAGAACGTCGGTGTAGGCCTTATCAAAGACTCTTCGTTAATGGGTACTTTCCCCATTCCCCCGCCTGATGTTCCACGCTCGTTTGTTGCTTCCATCAACATGATCTCCACTTCATCTCATGAACTTCCTGCATCTCACGACCCCTGGATAGTACCTGACCCTGGAGATCATCTTTATTATGGTGACACAATGCTATTAAGTCCGGTTGAATCTGCCTATCAGGCCATTCAATCGGAAACCCCTTCTACCCCCTATCTTGATGAGTTGTCTCCCGATCCTTTTCGTGTCATTTTTCCCACTGACGAGATGATCATGTCTGTCATGGAAGACACCCCTTGGGACGATGGACATCATCGTTCCATCCTCTTTCTAGAGAAACATACCATTGAGAACTACCAACGGATCTCGACTCCGTCGACCATTGTTGTCATTTCCACCGTTCTTGAGTCTGCACACGATGTGTTTTCTGAAGGGAGCTTAAGCAATATCTCACCCACTATTCCCCTTGACATATCCATCAAACCTGGGATTGTCGAAAATGTCCATATTGGAGCTTCGTGTTCTTCTGACAAAATCATCACCTACACATCCCTATTTAAAGAGTTTCGTGACATATTTTCCTAGAGCTACGAGGAAATGCTCGGCATTGACCTTGAGATTGTGATACATGAGATCAAGACATACCCCGACGTCAAACCCATTCGACAATGCCTTCATCCTATTCACCCACATAAAGTGGCTGCTATCAAGCTCGAAGTCGAGAAACTTCTTAAAGACGACTTTATTTATCTGGTGGCCCTTACTGACTGGGTTTCCAATCTTGTCCCGATCGACAAGAAACAAGGCACAATTTGCATATGCGTTGATTATAGGGATATCAACAAATATTGTCCCAAAGACAACTTTCCTACCCCCTTCGTCGATCAAATTGTCGACGATTGCACCGGAAGTGAAATCTTCTCTCTAATGGATGGTTTCTCCGGTTATAATCAAATCAACATTGTTCCCAAGGATCAACATAAGACCGCTTTTATTTGTCCTTGGGGTACTTTTGCCTATCAGAAACTCCCTTTTGGTCTCAAGAACACTGGCACCACTTTCCAATGCGCTATGTCTTATGCTTTCCATGATATCAAACACATCGTCCAACCATATCCAGACGATTTACCCGCTCACTCCATGTGACGAGTCGATCACCCAACCCACCTCCGAGCCATTTTTGTTTGCTGTCGATTCTACCGTATACGTTTGAATCCTCATAAGTGCGTTTTCTATGTGGAATCCGACCGCCTTCTCGGTTTTATCGTTTCACATCAAGGGAATTGGGTGGATCCTTTAAAGGTCAAGACAATCCTTAATCTCCCTCCTCCTTCTACACTTCACCAGTTGCAAAGTTTGCAAGGGAAAGCAAACTTTCTTCATCGTTTTATTCCAAATTATGCTAAGATAACTCGTGTATTTACGCGGCTATTAAAACAGGGGTCCGAGTTCGTGTGGGATGCCATCACCAACAATGCTTTCGAAGCTTTGAAATTGTCCCTAACATGTGCTCTACTTCTCTTTCCCCCCAATTACAGTCACGATTATTTCATTTACTTTGTTGCCTCAGATTACACCATTGGTATGGTTCTCATCCAAGAGGATGATGCTAACGATGAACATGTGATTTACTACTTGAGTTGAAGTCTAATGCCTACCAAAATCAAGTACTTACATGTCAAAAAACTGGCCTTGGCTGTCGTCCAAGCCGTCCAATGCTTCTGGCACTATATCCTCTCGTGCAAGAATACAATGATTTCTAACTGCAACCCCATGCAACACATTCTCACATGCCAATTGCTAGGGTGAAAATACTTCAAATGGATTATGATACTCCAGGAGTTTGACTTGGAATTCGAACGCGCCAAGTCTAAAAAGTCCTTAGTGTTCACTGAGTTGATATGCGACTTTCCCTATTCTGAAATGCAAACTATAGCAACTGATTCATTACCCGATGAATCCCTTTTCCTCATCAGCACTGATGATCTTTGGTATGGTGATATCATTATCTATCTCCAAACCCAGAATTTCCGGCCAACTTCGTCCAGTACTGAGCGACGTCGAATACAATACCAAGCCCGTCAATATATTATCCTCAGATATACTCTTTATCATCAGGGGATCGACTCCATTTTTCGACGCTACCTCACTTTTGACGAGGCAGAGAAAGCTCTGAATGACTGCCATTCTGGAGCCTATGGTGGTCATATGTTTGGGTATGCTACTGCCCAGAAGATCTTATGAGACGGGTATTTTTGGCCTTCTTTATTTAACGACTGCATAATCGCCATTAAAAAATTCCATGCTTGCCAGACCTATAATAACAAGATACGGTCACATCCCACTCCTCTTCACCCTGTGGTCTTCGTTGGTCCCTTCGCGAAATGGGGCATCGATTTCATGACATGTCACCCTCACTCGGGGNTGTAGATGTTAATTACTTTACGAAATGGGCCGAGGTGATGTCGACATTTGACAACACTGGAAAGACCGCAACATTATTCATTTTTAATCACATCATAGACCGTTTTGGTGTTCCCCAGGCTATCATCACTGATCACGGTAGCCACTTTCGAAACTTCATGATGTCCGAGCTTACTAAAAAGTTGGGTCTTCGCCATGAAAACTCAACACCCTATTACCCACAAGCCAACGACCAAGTCAAAGCAATTAAAAAATTTCTCATAACTATGCTCCGATGAATGATAGGGATTCACAAAACAAGTTGGCACACAATGTTGTTTTCGACATTGTGGGATTACCGGACATCCTTCAATTCCTCTACTGGGTTTACACCTTTTCGGTTAGTCTATGGTTTGGAAGTCATTCTCCCAATTGAATGCGAGATACCCTCTTTAAAACTAGTTGTTGAACTCCTACCAAACACTTCTGCTAAGGAAGAATGTCTACTGTATCTTATGCGATTAGACAAAACTCGACGCGATGCTACCCTAGTCATAGAAACTCAAAAAAAATGTGTCAAGGCCCAATACGACAAACATGTCAAGCCTCACATTTTCTCTGAANTATGAACAAGATCGAGATGTGCTAAGAGCTGGAAAATTCGAATCCATGTGGCGAGGTCCATATATCATTAGACGAGTATTGGAAAAATGAGCCTATGATTTAGTAGATTACGATGATATCCCTTTAAGTGAATCCATAAATGGGTTGTACTTGAATAAGTACTATGCATAAGATCACCTGTGCACAAGTACTTGTATTTTTATTGTATCATACTTCTTGTGTGTTACTATAGCTTGCTTTCGTCGTTATCTGGTCTCTACCCTTATGTGACATTGTGTTTGATTTCCAGATGTCGGAGTCTTTGCTACCCTACATTGGTTTCACTGATGGCGCTAGCCATAGTACTCAGAATCTTACTTCCGCTGCATGGGAAATTTACACCCCTACAAACGAACTTGTCTCTTTACAAGGTGTGTGTCTTAGCTGTGTGACCAACAATATTGCAGAGTATAGCATCGTTATCAAATTATTGGTTGATTCTATCTTTCTTGGAATTCATCATTTGGTTGTGTGACTTGATTCGCAGCTTGTAGTACTACAGTTAAGTAATGTCTATACTATTTGAAGTCCTACTTTGTTACGGGTGTATTTGCGAATTTGACTCTTGGAGCGTTATTTTGATTATATTGAATATCAACATATTCCTAGATGTATAAATACATTAACTGATGCATTGGCTAACTATGTATTAGACAGACATTTGAATCATTTATAAATCAATCACATCAATGTTCACACAACACATGACAAACTGGTAGAAGCCATCTGTATATATAACGATCAAAGATTTTTTTACAAAAAGTTTTGTCCGAAGACCAAAATGTCAAAATCTGAAGCTCATAGCTTCTACAAAGTGACGTCACAGATGACGTTCATGGTAACACACAACTGCCTGGGCAACTCTACGGAGCAGTTGACTCATGGACCCTGACACTCCCACTGTATGGCGTTGATCGCATCGTGGAACCTCTTCAAGAGGCATGTCTGGAATATCTGCGGTCAAGCCCTCCAAGTTTTGTTCCACTACTTGATAATCCTCGGCATATTGTGGCACTGGCACTACCT
The DNA here is from genome assembly GCA_010110895.2 of Picea sitchensis. Classification (NCBI taxonomy): domain Eukaryota; kingdom Viridiplantae; phylum Streptophyta; class Pinopsida; order Pinales; family Pinaceae; genus Picea; species Picea sitchensis. Next base: position 55,055 of record SNQJ01S0078201.1, read on the forward strand.
CTCCTCATCGCTGAATGGGAGAAGTACCAAGAGGTCGGTAAGTTCCAACATCTATGTCATAAAAAATGAATTTTGTATTTAGTCTTTGAACGAACACATAAAAAACATTTTCATATGATAAAAATTCACAAAAAAATTTAAAAAGAAAAAAATTGTGTACTTCTTACCAAGGTCCCCCCACTGAGCATCCTATGGTAGTACTAAGTCCAGATCTCCTCAGAAATCCAACTCGACATAAGTGTAGTCGTCAACCATCAACATCTGTGGTTGCAACCAATCAAAGAAGGTATCATCATACCTGATAATTGGCCCAGCTACGTGCCGGGCCATAAGCTGACACCATCTCAGAATCCTTGGATCCCTGGGAGCCGGTAAATCCCAATCAACTTGCAGCATCAGTAATGGAACCCTCTCAAGGAAGAAGGACACTAACAAAGATCCGTAACCAAATTGCTTCAGGTCGCCTCGTCTGCACTTGGTCAACTGTTTTTTCATACTGCGAAGAACAACATCTGCCTAGTTAAAAACCCGAGGTTCAGTACACTCTATAGCATACTAATAGTAACTATGTAATGCCATGTGAGGGGCAGAGCTCCCCGCCATCCGAGCTATAATAAACAAGATAGCACGGAGGGTCAAATCCCATACCCCCCAAATGGCTACTTTTCCTTTCTTCCTCTCTGCTTCGGGAACACAGTGTATACGACAGTACTCACTCATAGGCATCCTGCCACCTCTGCTACCAGTTAGGCTCACATAATACCCCCACCGTGACAATCCAGTCAAAAAGTAAATGTACTCAATATCTAAAGATAGTGTGTGGACCCCTACATGGAATACCTGCTGATCGAGATCCCACATATGCACAAGGTACTCTAACAACCTGGCCTGGGCCCTCATGCCCGAGATACGAAAGTACTTTAGAAGGCTACAGTCTCTCAATGCGGCAATAGTGGGTGGATGATTTCCAACAATAGCATTGTCTTATTCGTGCTCCCTTTCACGCCATTTGTTGTTGGGAAAAATACCCTACGGACTAGCAAACTAGGGTCAGACTTGCATGCAGATTTTGACCGTAAAGAAACTACTTTTAAACCTACCACCCAAAACCTAAACCCCTCTTTCACAATACATGCATGGAAAGAAACTACTAACCTTTTTACTGATGTTTGGTGTAGATCTTCCGTTGCGTTTTTCCCACTTGCTTGCGCTGCTCCTTCCAAAGATAATCCTGCAATCAAGACAAAACACTATGCATGCATGCTACTTTTCTACTTGAGGGTTAGAAATTAAGCATAAATTAAAAAAATCATAGATAACACATGCATTGGGACGAGAAAAGTATTATTTTATTATTTGAAAAATGAATCAACTTACAATCAAAGTAGAGTTGGCCACCATTCCTTGATCTTGATCCTGGGATCCTCCTCTTCTTTTGTCCTCCAACTACTTTGCGTTAATTCTCCTTTGTCTTGAGAAAAGGCTAAAGAGTTGGGACAATGGATTAGGCAAATGGGCAGAGTTTCTTCGCTATAATTTTCCTCCTCCAAATGGTACCCCTACCCCTTCTTTTATAGGCTAGAAGGAGCTAGGGTTTTGGGCGAACCCTCAGCCATGCATGGCCAGGAATTTTAGTTAACTGACCCATATCTTTTTGTCCCATCGACAACTTTCCTATTTTTGTGTTTTGTTAGGTACACATGTGTTGTAGTAGGCCTGCCAACGTGCACACGCATGCAGTAGTGGATTAGGGCGTGTGGGCCTTGACCCAAGAGTATTTTCAAAGAGGTTGTTCAACGGATGTTTTGGTAATGAAGGGATATGAGTTGGCCTGATGCTAGGTAAGCATGTGTGGTGCAATTTAGGGTTATAACAGATGCCCCCTAATGTGTGAGGTTAGAAGATCATCTGATGGCCGAAATACATTACCAATCTTTTACCAATCTATACTGATATGCTGAATGAGTGATCCCGGGAATCAGGAACCAGGAGGTGTCATCTGCAAAATAACAAATGTCTCATC
>SNQJ01S0078203.1:3647-40011 GCA_010110895.2 Picea sitchensis
CAGTTGGGTTTACGTAATCCTCATCGCAGGTAGTTGTTCTGTACAACTGGCCAATCTCCTCTAAGTCCAGGCAAGTGGGTTCTAGGAACCTTTCCCCTTATAATGGATCTGGTGGTGCTATGAACCTATAATCTCTGGATTCAAAGGTCATTTTCCTTGTCTTCAAGTTAATTATGGTCTGGTTGTCAAACGCCCAATCTAGACCGAGTAGTTCCGGGTACAGTGTTGTGCCATCTACTATTTCGGTGACTTCAAAGTCTGCTTTAGTGAGCACTCCATCAAGATCTATTGTTACTCCTTTAAGTATCCCTATTGGTAGCACCCTATGTTGGTTCGCTAGTTTTAATTGGACATTTGAGTATCCCAGTGTTGGCTCTCCCATGCATTGCCAGGTTTTCTTCGGTAGTACATTCACTTCGGATCCTAGGTCCAGTATGATTTCTCCCATATTGAAATCCCCAATGTTAGCATTCAGTCTAAATTCCCTACTTGTTCTTCTTCTTGTGTGTAGATGATTGATAGTTTTCAGTTCTAGATATTGTTCCGTCTCACTGCTACATTTCTCTAGTATGTTTTGCAATATTTTCACAGATGAAGGATCACATAACATTTTTATGCATGATTGCAAAAAGTCTTTGATAGTACTTACTTTTCCCTTGGGTGGAATTCCATTGGTATGATCCAATGATGGTGTCATTTCATATTTTGGGGCTTCATTGAATGGTTGCACAGTGGAAGATGACGTTGTGTCCACCTTCTAAAATTCTTGTCTGGCTTCCTTAAAAGTCTCATTTTCTTTGGGCGCATTGAACTGCTTTCTTAGTTAGGTGTTCTTCTTTATCCATTGGTTCTGTGCAAGTTCCTGTCAAACTACGTCATTTCCTATCCTCGTTCCTCCAAGGGTGACTATATTGATGTTCTGTCCATCCTCCCTTGCCTTAGCTAAAATCCATTGAACATTCTGGTTGTTCTGGTTCCAATTTTCCTAGATATTTACTAATAGTGTCGGACATTCCTCTGTCTCGTGATCCGATGCATGACAATACATAAAAGTCATTGGCGTCTATGGGCATTCTCGTGCATAATGTCTCGGTTGCTGACAGTTGTGACATGTGACTAGTCCTCTACCACGTCTGAAACCTCCTCTGGCTCGTCCTCCTCCTCGATAGCCTGCTTGGTCCCCTCTCAACGTGTTGTACTTTGGTCCCTGATTATACTACATGGTATTATACTGGGGTTGCGTCGGGCTGTAATATGGATGTACGTTATTGTATGGTTGTTGTACAGTGTTGTATGGAGTTGGGGATTGATTGAACTATGGCGTTTCTTGCCCAGACATCATTTCAGCCTATACCCTGTATGCGTCTGATGTTATTTCCCACATTAGCTCCATAGTTATGCAATCTTTTTCGTCGTGGCCCACTGACTTACAAAAGGTGAAATAAGAATTCTTTGGAACTGTCTGGTAATTCTGCATCATCGTGTAGTGATAAGGGTTGTGACCCAGTTTATTTCATATTTCGCACCATAATACTCCCTATGGTAGCAGGTTTGGCATGTATGTTTCCATATACTGTGCGAATTTTGGACATTCGTTATTGTGGTGTCCTTCCATCCTACATGTGGTGCACCAAACGACTTCTCATTTGTCCTTGTTCTTATTCTAGTTCAACTGAAATGTTAGGTTCTTCAAATCCTCCTTCAATTCTTCAATAGTTGGGTCCATCTGTTGGTATTGGTTCTCTTCCAACTACAAGGCTGCGCATAGAGCCTTGGCCTACGTATGAAACTTTTGTTGTTGTAAGGGATATTTTAGGTGTGGGATTAGTGAGTTGATAGACAGGTGCCAGTGTTTCATATCGGTCATAAGGTATTTTAACTTCCCCTTCAGTCGCTTGAATCTTTGGTCAATATACCATATAGACTCTCCTGGTTTCTGTCTTATCTCGATCATCTTGTTCATGTACTGATCCTCTAAGATCAGCTTTTGGAACTCATTAATCAGTAGCTTCTTAATGTCTGTCAGTTTCCTCGTCGTCTTAGGGGAACTATTCATGTCTAGAATCATGTACCAATCTAGTGCACGGTCTCTTAGCGTGATCGCTAGCTRCRCGAGTTTGGTATCTTCATCAGTGACCTRTTTTTCCTTGCAGATMTTTTCACAAATGAACAAATGCTTCTCAGGATCTTCTACTGCTTCTCCTCAAAATTCTAGTAATCTGATAGTGGGATCATGTCCTACCATTCTAAATATGGAACTAATACCTCCGCCGCGCGATGTATATACTTGACTAGTACTACCTGAACTGGCTCCTCCAGTTGTTGCTCCTACGGTAGATGTACTTCTTGTTGTCGGACTTCCTCTGAACTTCGTTTTTCTAAACAATGGTGTTCTCTTTGGTGTAGTGTTTGCACATGGGTTTATGGGTTCCACATTGACATTAATATGGAAAGGATAGTTGCCTTCTCCTCCCATTCTTGGGCCTCTTTTTTTCCTCTCATAGGTTGCACATAGGATTTCCTGAATATTCTCCAAAGATCGAAGATCCTCTACCTCTTCCTCATCGCTTGTCAATCCCTCCCTCGCGGCTATGACTCTCTTCTTGGTATTCACCTTATATTGGTAGGGTACTCCATTACGCATCATTCCCAATGATGCCAAGATCCACTTAAGATGGTCTTCATCCATCAAGATTAGGTCCAAGAGTTCCTCCTCCTTCTTTCCTTTATCCTCACCTTCTTCCATTTCTCCTCTCTCTATCAGTGCTTCCCCCCTTCCCCCATGGACGCAGGGAAGTCTAGTTGTTTGATTCCATTGTCATTACACCTTTGTTATATAGCAATATTTTAATAGAACTATGTAGTGATCGAATGTACCTTCCTCGGGGTCCATGTAGAAATTCTCGCTCTATTGCACTGTTGAATTTTCTATGTCAACTACAAACTCTGTGATGAAGCCTACCACAATACTGTCAAGAGAAAATTCGACTATGCGAGTGAATTTGTTGCTCACCTGTTGTAACTTCTCAACCTGTACTGGGGTCCAATCTAGCTGTCAGATCTGGTTCGTCACGTGGTTATCTTTCAACCTTAGTATCCACTCCTACAGTAGGTAGGGAAAATCACAGAAAAAGACTTCGTGTAAATCCGTAAACAAGTATCTATCCAGATATTTTCGAGGTGTGATGCTAGGGTTTCGATTGTATTCCTAGGAAAACTCTAGCTCTTTGGTTCTCAACCAACCTTTGATTTCTTCTTTCGTGGGGTTCCATGGTCTCAACATTCCCTTCTAATGGCTCGGTGGTATTCTGATTTCACTCATTCTTTTCTCATGCATTCTATCTCATCTACTCAGTCCTCTCTTGTTCCTCTTAACATGACAACAAAACCATTTGTTGGTTTAACGAACGACTCTCTCCTACTATCTGCATTTTTGACCCGAGGTTCATATATTTTAGGTTACCAACAAAGCCTAAAACTATTGGCCCTTCTGGTAAACCAGAAGGCAACACAGTACACTGAATGCACTGCACAGTCTCACCCGAGATAACTTTAAATGGGTGGTTGTAAGACTCAGGTGTTTACAACCTAGGATTGAGCGAGAGATATGGAATCTGTATTCTAAACCATTTATTATAATTTTTGTTACAAACTACTGTTATTCGCTTTTATATTTTAGCCTCCATGGCATATTTTCTTGATATCCCTACAACAATTAACCAAGAAATGTAATAACTCATTCATTCGTTACACATAGTGTTTAACTACTAAAAGTATGACAAAGATATGCATGCATTCATTACATTACATAGGTATTATCGTGGTTCACCCCTTCCTGCGCTACGTCCACAAATATTTGTCTCTTGGCTCTCTTATTATGGTAGTTCTCCAATTCTCATGCCGCACGCTTACAACTCTCCTCAGATGGGTAAGATCTATATGAGGAAAACTGGATCACACCAGGCTCCTTGACCTATGATCTAATCCTCAAGATCTACCTTCTCTCCTCTCCTCTAGTTCAACCGCTTTACAAAAGTAGTTTATCTAATAAAAAACATTACATACCATATTAACCTCTACAAAAGTAGTAGTTTATCTAATAAAAAAACATTACATGCTATTAACCTCTACAAAGTAAATGAATCCCATCTTTTCTATGATATCACCTGTATCTATATTTATATCTATTGGGATATTCATCCATTTCATACAAAACCTGAAGCAAAACCCCTAACCTTGGCATTTTATCGTTAGGTCTTCCTTCTCTTCATGTGTGCTTTGCTTCCTTCCAATTGTCGCCTCCTCCTTGCATGCACACATGTTGTACTTCTTTCCAGTTGTCACTTTCCTCTTGCATGCTTTCTTTTCCCACGCATTTCTTCCAATTGTCATTCTTTTTGTGCACACTTTATTTCCCACTTCGGCCTACAACCAACAATGGTTTTCTGGGTTTACTGCTATTGCAAGTTTTTCAAGAAATATGGAAAATTGGCACCTCTCGCGACTCTCTTTAAAAACTTTCACTTGGACTCAAACAACTGATCAATCCTTCCAATAATTGAAGGAGGCTATGTCGACCACTCCTATCTTGTCCCTTACTGACTTCTGGGCAGAAAGACCTTTGTCCTGAATGTGATGCTTTAGGGGATGAACAGCAGTCCTTATGCAAGATGTCCAACCTTTGGCCTTTACCAAGAAACAACTTTTATAGCTCCATTTGGGACAATTTATTTATGAAAAGGAAATGTTGGTTATATTGCATGCAATGGATCAGCCCTTATCTATTGGGGAACGCTCAAATTAAGACAAATCATCATATCCTTAAGTATTTTCTAGAGCAATGTCTTTCATCCCTAGAGCAATAGAAATGGGTGACTAAGATCTTTGGATTATGATTAAGATCATTTTACAAGAAAGGAAATGACAATGCGGTTATAGATTCTCTTTCCTAAAGTATGAAGATAAAGGGTCCTCTTTTCCTCTCTTTCATTAAAATTTGGCTCCAAGCCGCTCACCAAGAATGGCTACAATATCCCAAAATTTCATCGCTTGATCCACCAATTGCAAGAAAATTCTCTAGTCTCCCAGGGGTACTCTTGGAACAATGTTGAGCTTCACTACAGTCACTTATATTTAAGTAAACATTCACAAATTAAATCCATGGTTCTTCATGAGCTTCATGCTTTACCCACAATTAGGCACCTGTGTGGTTTACAAAAACTCTATGATTGGGTCAAACACCTTTTCTCCTCGAGGGAAATGAAATAAGATGTCATTAATTTCAGGGTATGCACGTGATGTTTGTCAATGCATCACAAAACAATCAAATATCCCAACATGCTCCAACCACTCCTAATTCGACATTTGGAGGGATATCTAGATTTCATTGTTGGCTTACCTAAATCGTAATAAGTGCACCATCATGGTGGTAGTTGATCGATTTCCAAAAAATTCCTAGTCAGGCTATTCAAAACCCATTTACAACAACCATAGTGGATCAACATTTCATGGATAATATTTTCGCTTCATGGCATGCCTCACTCTATTGTCTTTGATATTAATCCAAATTTCAATAGCAACTCTTGGCAAGAATTGCTGTGATATAGGAACCCAATTGCATCCTCAACACAACCTATCATCATCCTAAGAATCATGGTCGGGAATCCAAAGTGGTCGCTACTTGGAAACATGCTTGTAGTGTTTTGAATAAGAAAGTAAACTAACTAAAACAAATAAAAAAAAAAAAAATGGTGGTACAACACATCTTACCATATAGATACTCACATGACTTTCACAAGATATAGATTACAATCCACCCCTTAGTTCTCTCATATATTCTAGGAGTCTCTAAGGTTCAAGAGGTTGAGCACACTCTTATAGTTCGAGAAGATATTCTCCATACCCTCAAAAATTTAATATAGGTCGACCGCATGAAGCAAGCTTCTGATCAAGGTCATTCTAAATGTTAATTTGTTGAAGGGGACCAGTGTTTCTTTTGATTGCAACTCCATAATAAAATTCAATTAAGGCTGACCATTTAAACTCCAATTTTATATTGTCCATATACAACTCCCCAAATGTGTGGGACCGGTCTCCTACCAATTATCTTTGCCAAGTCATTCTAAGATCCATCCTATTTTTCATATCTCATTCTTGAGTAGAAGGTTATTGGAACAAAGTGCCAAACGCAAACTAGTCTTCCCGAAGCGAAGGCTCCTCTCTAGTCAGATCCCCAGCGCTTGGGATCGAGTGAGCTCCATCAGCACACCTCCAAGGAAGTGTTAGTACAATGGAAATATGAAACTCCAATAGATGCCACCTGGGAGCCAACTACCATTCTCTAACAATTTCCTCATCTCAAGCCTTGAGGAAAAGATTAAGGAGGAGGGTATGTTAGGGACCTAACTTCCTCTAACTCCTCATGTAGGTAGAATAATATATTTTCCATGTAATAAAGGCCAATATTAATAAGGCCTAGAAATAAGGAAGAAAAATTCAAATGTAATAAGACCTAATAGAAGCTTCCTCTTCTAGAATATCTTCCTCTAGATTTTTCTTATGGTAGATAGATTTATTATAAATAAGAGTCGAGGGTATGAGAAGCTTCATCTTGGAGATTCTTGTAATAGATCTCTACTCTACTGGAGGTTTCCCCCTCGAAGAGGCAAGTGAACATTGATATCATAATAATTTTTCTCTTCTTGGTGATTATTTTGGTGTTATTCTGATGTTCCTCTAATACGTTTCTAGATAAATCATTATTATTTTGTCATTGTTTGATAGATATTTTCTATTCTACATAATATATTGTATCAGGAATATTGTAAATATGGACTTATCAATACTGGGGTAGTTTTAATTGCATGTTTGATATTATTGAAATCTCATTGAATATCTTTAGTCCATTCAAATCTTTGGTCCTTTTTGAGAAAAAAAAATATTTGTTTGACAATTGTTGCATAATCTGGAACAAATCTTCTCACAAAATTTATTTTTCCAAAAAATGATTGAACTCCATTTTTTTATGTTAGTGGATTTAATTCATTAATATCATTTACTCTTTTAGGATCAATATAAATTCCTTCCTTGTCGACTATTTGTCCTAATAATTTTCCTTTAGAGATTGCGAATAAACACTTCTTGGGATTTAAATAAATTCCAAATAATCTACATCTTTCAAATACTTCTCTTAAATGGCCAATATGCTTTTCTGTTATCTTGGACTAGATAATGAGATCATCTTGGTAATTAACCATGAATTTACCAATTAGATCTTTTAAATCATGATCCATGGACCTCTGAAACGTTACCCCAATGTTTTTCAAACCAAATGGCATGCAGACACATGGATATGTCTCACATGGTGTTTTCAACCTGTCTTCTTCTAAAACAAGAACCTGATTATATCCTGAGAATCCATCTAACATGGACATGAGAGCTGAGCTAGTGACTTGTTGGAGTAAAATTTCCATGTTTGGAAGAGGATAAATGTCTTTTATACAGGTTTGTTTAAATATTGAAAATCAATACATAAGAAAATTTCCCCACTTTTCTTCCTTACAATCACTGGATTTGCAATCCATTCCTAATGTCTGATTGGAAAAATTATTCCAGCTTTTTTCAAATTTTCAAGTTCTATTTTCACCAAGGGCTTCAATTTGGGGTTTATTATTTTCAACTTATGTTTAAATGGATTGGTCCCTTCTTTTAGTGGTATGATATGTTGGAATATTGATTTATCATAAGATTTAAGATCACCATAGCTCCATGAAAAAACATCTAAATATTCTTTAAACAAAGCAATATATTGATCAACTCTATATGGTGTAAAATTAATCCCAAGATATTTTGAAGAACTTTCAATTCTGATTTTTATCTTTTGATTTTGTTGTATCTTTAGTATATATTCTTCTTCTTTTAAATGTTTGGTCTGATCATCTTATGTGAATAGAGATTCATATTTGACACAACTTTTTGAAATCAATGCAATACTTTCTTTAGTTTCACCTGCATTGGAAAATAAATCATTCAACTATTCATCATTCTCAAATACTTGAAGATATTCCTGATTGTCAAGAACTGAGGGCCTAAAGATTCTTTTCACTTGAAAAGTACTCTTATTTTGAGAATCATTTGGATTAAATAATGATGCAATAAGTGCCAAATAGTCGGTTTTCTTATTCCTTTCTACGAAGATGAAAGATATATTAAATGAACTAAATGAAAACATCAATTCATTTACTCTTTTTGCATACAATTTCAATATTTCTTTTTTGATCTTATATTTTTTAGTAATATGATTTATAACTAGGTTAGAGTCACCAATTATAATCAATTTTTCAATTTTCATTTCCAATGCCAAAATCATCCCCTGAATCAATGCTTCATATTATGCTCCGTTATTCATACAAGGAAATTCCAATATGATGGAATGTGGATGTATTATTGAATCAAGACCTTTGAGTACAATTCCAACACCACTCTCTAAATTAGAACATGCACCATCAAAATAAATTCTCTAGAATCCTTTGAAAGAACTTACTTCTTCATTTTTCAAGACATCTTGTTGTTTAGAGTCCAATACGACATAATTCCCTATACCAACATCATCATAGTCTTGCATCAATTCATTGTCCTTTTTTTCAAAGGAGAATGGTTTTCTTGGTTCTTGTGGAACCCTCAACATTGTTCCATATTTATTGGGTAACATCATGCATCTCCCATCATTCATGATATACCCTCCAATTAATGCAAACCAGTCTCTACCAAGGACCACTCCATAAGACAAAGGAAGACCAACTAATGAAATTGTGAATACATTTGTGATATGTGGGGAAACATTTATCCAAGCATAAAAATATTTGACTTCTCCATATGCTGGGACTTTTCTTCAATCAATGGCATAAATACTCTATCTAGTTTCATAGTAATTGGTGCAGACCATCCCACGTGCTTCCATCATTGATAATGACATGATATTGTTTGTAGCTCTAGTATAAATAATGCAATTATGAAGGACAACGTCATGATTTTCTATCATGATATAGAAAGGTGGGACTTTACCTTTTGGTCTTCCTGTTGAATTATTTAGTTGTTTCTTTGAGCTTGATGCAATGACTTCCATTCTATGACTTGGCTCATCTAAAATTTTAGGGATATTTTTCCTCTGCTGGGGAATTTTCACAACTTCCATGAATGGAAAAGTAATCCTTAATTTTTATAAATCATCTATTACAAACCCTTGTGGAAGGGTTGGCAATTGATGTTGCTCACTGTAAATATTTAAAGGGATATTTCTGGCCCTTCTCCATGGAATTATTTTTCTTATTTCTTCATGTTGGCCCTTGACCAAGTTTTGAAGATCTTTGGTCACTTTTGACCCCTTTTTGGGACTTCGACAGGCTGTCAAAGGTGAAGCGCAAGTCGAAGTGGAGATTGCAGGATCTCGGTCCATAGGTTTACCCATGTCTAAACCCTTTTGTAATGTATAAATAAATATCTAGGCATTGTAGGAAGAGGTCGATGTGTAAGTGAGAATAGTTGTGGATGATTTGTGCATTCTATGTGTTAAGAACTTGCAGAGCTAAGTGAAAGTGATTGTAAGAAGCTTGTGTATAGACAGTAAGAAGGCTTTGTGCTTAAGCCTAACTTGGGGAAGGAGGATCTGGGGAGGTGCGCGCATATCTCCTATCCTATGCGGAGTGGGTTCTGAGGCTCTGTGCATGTAGATGATTGAAAGAAGGCAATAAAGAGAAGAAGAGTTGGTGGACGTAGCCCCAGGTTGGGGGTGAACCACGTATATCCTGTGTTATGGTTGCTTTGTGCATTATGGTTGTTGTTTTTCTCATATGATTTATGTTTAGTACAATAATGCATGTTTAGATGTATCTGATATGATAATTTAGTGCTTGGTGATGTAAATAAGTACCAGATCAGATCTATTTTGATGTGCTTAGTGCTTGAATGTGTTGAATCTTGTTGAATACTACGTTGCGCTGTAACTAGGGTTTATCTGCGGTGTAGACAAAGGCTAAGTACTAATGAATGACAAATGCTAAGTGCTCTATTAAGGTGTTGTAATCACAGATCTGTGTCCCAGTTAGGTTGCAAACATCTGAGACTATTCTGAGTCCTGCAACCACCCCTGCCTCTACCTCAGGTGAGACTTCATCTTCTTTGAAGGTGTTGCTGAAAGGGTTGGTAGTTAGGGTTTTGTTGGTGTGTTGTTGAAGCATTGAACCCTAGGTCTGCCCCCGTGCCAACAAATGGTTTTGTTGTCTGGACCTGAAAATGTGATTGTTGGGAACTGAGGAAAAGAAAGAAATATCTGTGCTAAGAAAGGAATCATATTTGAAGAAAAAGAGGTAAGACCAGTAAAATGTTTTGTCAAAAATATGTAATATCTGAAAGCTTTGTGCTCTTTTAAAGGTAAGATAAGTGGATTTTTTTTCGAAAGTATGGATCTAGGTATGTTTGATAAAAAAATTCCTAGTCTAAAAAATAGGGCACAGTTCGAAGAAAGAAGATTTGATATGAGTAGATCTGATATAAATTGTGAAAGATGTGTTATTCCTATGTATAGAAATAACATTTGGACTAACAAATGGATGCATGATCCTAGGAAGAATTTTCTGCAAGTTAGCCACCTTGATCCTAGTGCACAGTACAAGAAAGGCTGGGGATCATTTAAGAGAAAGAGAGTATTAACTCTTTGTTACAGTTGCAGAATATTGGGACACCTTGCTAAGGAATGCCCTGGTAGAAGATCTGGTTGTCTTTGTTGTAAATCTATGGACCATGAAGTTATGGATTTCCCTAGAATGATTGTTAAGGTTGAAATAATGAATATGAGACAAGAAAACCATGAGGAAGACCAAGAGACTGAGACCATGGAAGAACCCTAGAAAGAATCAAAGACTGTATTACTACAAATGAAAGAAACCCTGAATGAACACAAAGATATAAACTTATCAGAGATATTCAAAGAAAAAGAGTGCATAGAAACAAGAATAGGAGACTTCGACATAAACTGTGTTTTGGATGAGGAAACACAAGTGAATATCATGACAAAAAGAACCTGGGAAATTTTGGGAAAGCCTTATATGATTCCTTCATTGGGAGGAATAGGATTATTTAGAGGAAAGTTGATAACCATATGTGGAAGACTTACCCAGACATCTATGAATGCTCATGGAACTTCGACAGAGGAAGAATTTGAGGTTGTTAAATTTGTTGAGAACAGTGCTCCATTTTCTATACTACTAGGAAAAACCTAGATTGAGAAATATCAGACCTGAAGAAAAGAGGAGGAAGCTCTAGAACATAAAAATATAGACCTAAGAGATTTCATGGCTAAGAGAATAACACACTTACTGAAAGAACAAGAAAACCAATCGAAGCTACTGAGGACTAGAAATATGGATGTCAAAGTTGAAAGAACACAAGAAGACTTGAAACACATGTCTGTATAGGAGAGTAGAGCACCTTACCTAGATAGAGAAGAAGTATGTCCCTTGAACCTTAGGAAATGCCACCAACATTATGAAGTTACTATGCCAAGAGGAGATAAGAATCAAAATGGAAAGAGGAATACCGAGATGAAGATCACAAGGAAGAAGGCTAGAAAGCTCAGCAAGAAGAAAGCAAAGTTATAAAAGTTACAGGAAGTTCCAAAGAAGACTTCGTAGAAGGAAGGTCTCCAGAATTAGAACTTCACCGGAATATTGGCGAAAATCATATTGGCACGTTGCCATGGTGGAGCAATATAACCATTAGAAGTATTATGACAGTTAGATTTCCATTCCCAAATGGTTAAAACAAAATTTATGATAAAAAATCTCACCATCGGACCGTTGGGACCATGTCGTAACAGAAATAACTGCATTGTTGAAGGCCTCTTGTCCATTAGAGGGATCCATTACATTGTTGTCTACTTATTCTGTTGATTGTTGCACTGAGAACACGTTCATGAATTGTATCCAAGAGAATTCATTGTTGTCACATAGTGTCCACTGTGCTCCCATCATCAAAAGAACTAGAGTTGGGAGATGAGCCTACCCAACTCTGTAGAATAGCTGATGCGACCGAAGCTTGTCTTCGTTGTGCATAGGAAGAAAAAGAACAGGCCATAGTGGCCCTTAAGAAAGCACAAGATGAAGTGATAGAGCAACACCAAGTTGTGGAGTAGGAGAAGGCCAACCTCCAAACAAAGTTCGAAGAGGAGAGAGCACAGATCCATCATGAGAAAGAACAGTTGCTCATGGAGCAGGTTGGAGTGAAAGAAGCAATCAACAGAGAATTTTTCTCTATGACAGGCTTAGAGAAAAAGGAGGAAGACCCAGTGGAGAATCAAGTAGTGCAGCTTGTTGAAGCCATCCAACAACTTCAATAGAGAATATCAGATCTAGAGCTTCAAATAGTACCAAGTACTCTGTAGGACGTCTGAGACCAAAGAGAATCCACTGCCCAGAGCACAGTTGAGAGGATCAGAGAATTAGCTTTGGAATGTAAAAAACTTAGCAATAGAAGTGCACAGAATTATGAGTGACTTACTGAGGACCCTGAACTAAAGACATTGGAGTCACAACTCCAGGAGGTAAAGAAGAAAGAAGTGATAGTATAGGAGAAGTTGAAACTCTTGTCAACAGTTGAGAGGATGAAAAGGTCCCAGGAATAGTGCACTTCTCAGCAGCAGGTCCATACCATACAAAGAAAAGTCATGGAAGTGACTCAGAGGCTGCAACAAGTCCAGGAAAAATCTTGCCAACTGTTTGAGGAAATTGAAGGCCGAGGAGCAGAGCTGGAACAAGTAGTCACTGAAGTCGAGTGACGCTTAGAAGAACCTGTGAATGAGGTAGTTATTTAGGAATTTGTCGAGCAGGAGGCACTGGAAAAGCAGCAGGTTGAAGCAGCTCGAGCTAGGCTCGAGGATTTTGAGGCAGACCTACCTAGACCATAGTGACTCGGGACGAGTCACAAGTGAGTGTTGGGGGCCTGTTGGACCTTGACCAAGTTTTGAATATCCTTGGTCACTTTTGACCCCTTTTTGGGACTTCGACAGGCTGTCGAAGGTAGAGCACAAGTCGAAGTGGAGATCATGGGATCTTGACCCCCTTTTAGGGATTTTTGGGTTTTGGGCTTATGTAACAGGTATGGGGATGTCGGCCCATAGGTTTACCCATGTCTAGGCATTTTTGTAATGTATAAATAAATATCTAGGCAATGTAGGAAGAGGCCAATGTGCTAAGTGTGAATAGTTGTGTATGATTTGTGCATGCTATGTGTTAATAACTTGTAGAGCTAAGTGAAAGTGATTGTAAGAATCTTGTGTATAGATAGTAAGAAGGCTTTGTGCTTAATCCTAGTTCGAGGAAGGAGGATCTGGTGAGGTGCGCACAGATCTACTGTCCTATGCAGAGTAGGTTCTGAGGCTCTGTGCATGTAGATGATTGACAGAAGGAAATAAAGATAAGAAGAGTTGGTGGACGTAGCCCTAGGCTGGGGGTGAACCACGTATATACTGTGTTATGGTTTCTTTGTGCATTATGGTTATTTTATTGATCATATTATTTATTCTTAGTACAATAATGCATGTTTAGTTGTATCTAATATGATAGCTTAGTTCTTGGTGATGTAAATAAGTACCAAATCTGATCTATTTTGATGTGCTTAGTGCTTGAATGTGTTGAATCTTGTTGAATACTGCACTGCACTTTAACTAGGGTTTATCTGCGTTGTAGACAAAGGCTAAGTACTAGTGAATGACAACTGTTAAGTGCTCTGTTAAGGTGTTGTAATCATAGATATGTGTCCCATATAGGTTGCAGACATCTGATTCCTGCAACCACCCCTTCCTCTATCTCGGGTGAGACTTCATCTGCTTCATAGGTGTTGCCGAAAGGGCCGATAGTTAGGGTTTTGTTGGTGCACTATTGAAGCGTTGAATCCTGGGTCTACCCCTGTGCCAACACTTCACAATTCTCAAGAGGGTCTTGATTTATTTCTTCTCTATCAACCATGATTTGATATTTCTCTTCTTTTACACTTGAACTTTTTTTTATTCTTTGAAGTTGTTTGATTTTACTCCTTGTTATCGGGCCCTTATATTTTTCCAGTTTCAATCTCTATCTGGCCTTCCTTTTATTTGTCTTCTTCCCATTTGTCTTTCTTTCTCTAAATAAATGGTTTGCCAAGATCTTTCATGTTCTTAATGATTTTGAGTTGTTGTTAGCACTAGATCATATGATTGATGAAAAATACACATTTTATTTCCTAATATAACCTCCAACTGGGGTTGGTTGGGTTGATGCTGAGTCATAAATAATTCTAGTGTAAAACCAACTTTTTTGTTCTTTCCCCAATATGGTCACCAATTTTTTTTTATGTTCGAATCTGTTAGGATCAAAACAACAACCTCATGGGGATTTAAAATCCCCTTTGTTTTTATAGAGGTGGTACTCCTCTGTAAAATTATTTAAATATTTGTCTCTAAGTATCTTGGAACATCAATATATAAATGGGGAAATGTAAAATAAGAAATCACAAATCTTTATCATTCAAGAAAATAAGAAATACACACACAAATGATTCCTGTGAGATGGACCAAGAATCTCTATTTACAACATTTGCATAAAATAACTTAAATAACAGATTTCAGAAAATAATGAAATGATCCTCACATCTATCACATTTTCAAAAGTATTTTTGATCACACCAAAAAAGAAAGGAACATATGGCCCAAAAATCAGAAAACTTTAAAAGATTACTTCCATTAAAATAAAAAATAGAGTTTGATAAGTTAATTTTAAATATATTATACTCAAAAGCTCAGAGTGACTAGCTACAATTAAAATTAACCCTGAAGTAGTTCTCTGAGTTTTTTTTTTAAATGTAGTCTTTTACATTCTAGAAAATAAAAGGTGTTCATCTATAAATAGACTGGGATTGGGGATCCCATGGACCATAAAATTTATGTACAAGAAAAGATGAGAGAAGAATGAGTAAAGATGAAGATAGAAACGAGTGACAGGACCTAAAAAGAAGATAAAGGATATAATCTGAACTCAGTTATATTCTTCTAAAGAAAGACAAAATATAAATGGATGAATTTTGAAAGGGAAGAAGAGGATATGCTCAATGTGTTGGCATGTTTTGAGGAAGGTGTGCTTGTCATTGATGGCAAGTTTAGAGTATGTAGCAATGGAAAAACAGGGACAACTTAAGCTCAGGAGGATAAGTGCAGAGGTGCACGCAGAGTACAAGAGTGTTCTTGATCATTTGATGGTTTACAAGCAGGAAAGGAAGATTAGGGATAAATTGATCCAACTCCATTTTGGAGTTTCAGATACCGGGAGGTGGAGGTGTCAAGGACACTCACTACAGGAGCCCTGGAATCACGAAATACGAAACTCCGAAATCCCAAAAGCAGAAGACAGTTCTGGATACCAGGAGTTGAAGTGTCAAAACACTTCACCACAGGAGTCCCGGAATCGTGAAATGCGAAATGCTAAAATCCCGAAAGTAGGAGACAGTTTCGGATACCAAGAGTTGGGGATGTCAAGAACTCTTACTACAGGAGTCCCGAAATTGTGAAATGAGAAACGCCGAAAACCCAAAATAGGCACACCAACAAAGAATGTCGTAGACCAGGAAATAACTCCATTTTGAGGTCCTGGATACCGAGAGTTGAAGTGTCGAAACACTTCATCACATGAGTGTCGAAATGCCGAATCGTCGAAACATGAAATGCCAAAATTTCGAAATAGGCACACCAACAAAGAGCTTCACAGATTGGGAAATAAATCCATTTCGGAGTCCCGGATACTGGGATTTGAAGTGTCGAAACACTTCACCACAGAAGTGTCGAAATGCCGAATCGCCGAAATGCAAAACAACAAAATATCGGATCTTTGATCCGACTCCATTTCGGAACTTCAGATACCAGGAGTTGGAGGAGTTAAGCGCTGAGACTCTTCACCACAAGAGTCCCAAAACAATGAAACATGAATTACTGAAATGTCATTGATCCAACTCCATTTCAGAGTTTCGGATACAGGGACTTGGAGTTGTCAAGAAATCTTCACATCAAGGATGCCAACATGCTGAATTACAAAATCGTGAAAGCTCTTTATGGATAAGTGCTCGATCACTGATGGTGGTCACATCGTCGAAGAGCTATAGAGAAAAGCTTGAAGCGGCAAGCTCCATTTCATAGTTTTGGGGACCATGACTTGGAGAGTCGAGATGCCTTGCAACAAGAATCGCCGAAATGCAGAAACACCTTTTGGTGTAGGTTGTGGTCACAACCATTGGTCACATTGGTGGAAGATGGAGAAAGGAGTTAGGGAAACCAAGCTCCATTTCGAGGATCGCGACTTGAAGTGTCGAGACAATTGATCACATGAATGTTGAATTATCGAATACTGAAATGGTGAAATATCTATGTAGCCAGTGGTCACCGTCGGTTGTCACATAAGTGGAAGGAGCTAGCATAACTAGGCTCCATTTCATGGTTTTCTCTGTAACTGCTAGAAACCACTGATGGTTTTTTCCAGAGGAATCAAAGAGACTTGAGTGTGATTGCCAGAGGAGATGAAGAGTTTCAAGGAATCTTCCAGTGGGATGAAGACTGGTCATAGATGCGATTGACAGATGGAAGAGCGTTGAAACCTGTAACTACAAAAAAGAGGTTGAGCTCAACTGTAACAGAGAAGACGAAGAGTCTCAACTATTGGAGAGGCGAAGGAATATCAAAATAACACCCAGTGATGATGGACGCATGCGTTTAACTGCCAGAGAAGATGAAGAGTTGGAATGATGATTAGGCAGAGCACTCGAGATGGAGATAGCATGTAGAAGCATGGCGATCATTTACCAGGCGTATAACTCGAGATGGAGATAGTACGTGGTACTATTGATGATAGCATGGCACAAGGGTATGGAGAATTCAGGCGTAAGGCCAAATAAAAGAAAAGATGGTGGCTGTTGAGCACTCCATTTAGGTGTATAATGAGGCGAGTGCAGCAAATTGAAGCAATGTAAGAGGAATGGCATTGAAATGACACGGCAAAAAAGGAAAAAGAACAAGCTGCGAAAAAGCGAAGACGCTGGAGGCGCATAGAGAGGGTAGGAAAGGTGAACACATTAGAGATAGGTAATCCATCATGAACATTATATCAATCAGAATAAATTTGAGTGAGAAAATATTTATATTTCAGGGTGGTAGGAGGGTGTTAGGGGAGGACTGTTGTCCCTGTGAGGCTCTGGGCGGGTTCTTGAACACGGGATTTAGAAGCTTCCATCCGGGTTGAAGCCGCAGGAAACAACAAGGTGGTAGGGTGGTGCAAGGGAGAACCGCTGTTCTCATTATACAGTTTGTTTCATGTGAATGAAGTTGGTGCTTCCATCCAAAGCCTGGTACCGGAACACTTAGGGAGTTGGCGCTTCCTCTAGTGGGTGCTAGAGAAACTGTGGAGTTGGTGCTCTTCTCAAGAGGGTTCTAGAGAAAAACAAAGAGTTGGTGCTCGCAACAAGTTGCTTCTTCGGTAAAAATAGAAGTTGTAGCCTCATTATGAGTTGGTGCTCATATGTACGGATAATGTTAAGAATAAAATATTACTTATCATATAAAGATGAAGAGGTTTTACCTGTATGGGTTTCAGAAATATCCGGCTCTCTGTGTATCTCATATGCGGACTCCATGTTGAATGCTCCCATTTTACTCTAGATTATTGTGATTGCCATTAAATGTTGTGTAAAGAGTTTTAAAATAAGCATAATTGTTTAAGCACGGTACAACCGATTCACCCCCCTCCTCATTTGTCCAACAATTGGTATCGAGCTCTAATCTTTACCTAAGGGTAGATCCTGGAGTTTAAACATGTCAATTCATGAAGGAAATTCAAACCAAGGCCCCTTTGTTTGAATGGAACAAACATTTCCCTTTGGAAATTTAGGATGAGAACCTATATAATGGATTTAGGCACAGATGTATGGGATGTGGTAGATATCAAGCAGTAAAGCCAGCTTGTAATTAGCTAATAAGGATGACAAGCGAGAATTTAGTTTCAATCTTAAGGCTATGAATGCTATCTTGAGTAATGGTGTAAGAAAAATTCGTAAAGTGATGCACCTAGGAACCCAAGAAATGTCCTAAAACTCATTAGTCAGCTATGTAGAAGGTAATGTGAGAAGGTAAAGGATGCCAATCTTCAAACCTACGTAATACGTAAAGCTTGAACAATTTAAGATGAAGGAAGATGAAAATGTTGGAAAATACATTCTAAGAGTAGAAGAAATGGTAAAATGCAATGAAATCACTTGGTGAAAAAATTGAGGAACCTTCTTTAGTTCAGAAATCTTGAGATCTCTCCCATAGGTTCAACCCAAAGGTCTATGCTATGGAAGAAATTAATGATCTTAAAACCTTGGATTTTGATCAACTCTAGGAACATTGACTCCAGATATGAAATGAGAATAAAGCTAAAGATAAACCCACCTCCAAAGAAGAATCATTTAAAGGCATAAGAATGAGGATTATGAGCCCAATGAAATTGAAGAAAAATTGTGAAGAGACTGAATAAGGGATTAGGAAAATACAAAGATAAACTCCATTTTCAAATGTTCTAACCGGTGGTAGGATAGGTCATTTTCAAATAAAATGTCTCCACAAAATAAAGGATCGCATATGTGATGATGGGGAGAAGCACAAACACATAAATTCTCTCTTTTAAAGAGAATAACTTTAAGAAGAAAAGTCTTGCATAAACAATGATGATGATCCTTCGTGATGATGAAGACAATGACTCATGTATTGAAGATAAACTAAATGACTTCATACTCTATGGCCAAAGATGATTATGATAATAAAAATCACAGTGAAGTGATGCTAATGAAGAAGAAGTTGTGGTTGACATTAAGGAGAACTGACTGGCCCACTGGAAGAGATCGACAGACTAAGAATTAAGAACGTAAAGCAAAGACAATTGTTGATACAGCTCGAGAAAGATAGTAAAGAGGCATGATGAAGACCTTGTCCCACTAAAAGTGGAATTATAAGAGGCAAAGAAAAATTAAGACATTCCTCAAACAACAACTATTAAAAAAGAAGGTAAGATGTGAAGCCTTAGAAAAAGAAGTAGTGAAAACTAGGAAAGAGATGGAGAAGTTTCTGCCTCTGTATAATCAAAATCATTACATCAAATCCCTCAAGGATTAGCCACCATTCAATCAAGAAAGGAATCCAAACGAAAACTAGTCAAGGTGAAGAGGGATCAAGTAGTGGTAATAAGAACGAAGAACCCATCAAGTTTGTCAACCTACTACCAATGACAACAACAAACTTGCGGAAACAGTTAAGACAATTATCCGCCTGTGACGCAGTAAAGCAAGCAGCTGGATCAATCAGAGGAACAAATAAATAATGTGCCCTTAATCGAAAAGATCGCCATCAACATGGAAGAAATCCGAATTTCAAAAAGACAACCATTTTCCGTGTACAAAGAATTTCTGGAAATTGTTTCTACTGCTCTAACTTTGGTCACAAATATGTAAATTGTTCCTAAGAATTAGACATGAGTACTGAAGATTTCAAAGGAATAAATATTTTCCACAACAAAGAATGATAATAAACCAAGTAACAAACCATCATAGATTGAAAATTGCTAAATTAAGTCTAGAGACATGCAACTAAGGACAAGAAATAATCAATAATCAATGAGTAGACAATCACTGGGACAATAATTTTGACCTATTGAACAATGAGATTGAATGCTAAGGCATCCGCTATAACTCATAATATAACTGTCGGGACCGCTGATTAAGGAACTATGAACCCAATTTGAATCTCCGGCCGTAAAGTCGTCATGCTTCAATGAAGAAAGAAAGTGACAAGTGTGGATTAGTGTTGTCATCTCAAAGAAAAATGAACCCCTTGGTATATAGACAGTTGATGCTCCAAACATATGACTCCAGACAAAGGTAAGTTTCTATCTCTAAGGAAAAGAAAATCAGAAACGAACTCCCTTTGGAAATGATGCTCTAGGGTAAAATAAAGGTAAATGGATGGTGAGTTTGGCAATGGAAAAGGAAAAGCCTAAGATGTTCTAATTGTGGACGGGCTGAAACATAACCTACTCACTGTAAGTCAAAGTCGAATGTGTGAGGATGTGAAGTGGTGTTCACATCCGCTGGACTGCAAAATAAAGTATGTAAACTCGTGACAAGTGGTGGCTAAAGGCAAAAGGAGAGATGATAATGTATATGTGTTTAAAGAAGATAGAGAAGAGTGTGTTATAAGAAAACATGATGAAATTTTGTTATGTCATAGGAGACTTGGATATCTAAATTTCTGACCACTTTATCAAACTCAAAATATTGAGGCAGTAAAAGATCTTCCTGGAATATCAAAGCCCCAATATTCAATGTATAAACCCCGCAGTGCAGAGTTTAACCAGGACACGCTTTAAGTCCAAGAGCTTTACTTCAACAGAAAACACTCCAACTAGTTCATATGGATTTATGTGTGGACCATCAAGACAAGAAGGCAAAGGAAAGAAAAATATTTCATAAAGTTGATTATTGATAATTACCTGCATCTTCTTATTGCCTTTGTCAAAGAAAAGTTGAAGCATTTGAGAAGTTTAGTATATTTAAGGCTTTAACTGAGACTCAAACATGCAAAAGGTTAAAGGAAATAAGATCAAACCAAGGAGGAGAGTTTATGTCAAGTGATTTCAAGAATTTTTGATAAGCATGGGATCAAGAGAGAGAATATTAATCCCAAGAACCTACAACAAAATGGAGTAGTTGAGAGGAAAAAATGAACAATGCGTGAAATGGCCAGTTCAAGGATGAATGAGAAGAACATTGTTCAAACCTACCGGGTAGAAGCACACACACATCAATTCATGTTCTTAACAAAGCCCACCTTAGACTACAAAGCGATGCAAGACACCTTATGAACTGCGGGATGGGGAGACCTCGCCTCAATCAAACACCTCCAAAGTCTTTGGGAGTAAATGTTACATAAAGAATAATGATGAGAACCTTTGGAAAATACATGACATTGATGAAGGTATCTTCTTAGGATATGCTACAAATAGGTAAATGATACAGATGCTATAATAAGAGGTTTCATAAAATGGTTGATTGTATCGACGTGAAATTTGATGAAGGAATCCCAAAAAGAAAGGTGTACAATAATGAGTCTCCTACAAAGGACACAACTAAAGTCAAGATGAAATCGTGTCCAAGAATCGAAACAAATATCTCTAAATCGATGAAGACACATACCTCGCATTTAAGACTCAAATCGGCAAGTAACTTCAAATTCCTCCTCCGTAATCACTCAAAAGAATCATCCCGCAAGCCTTATAATTGGGAAAAAGACAAAGGTGTACAAAACCAGAGAAAGATAATAAAAATACCGAGAAATCACATATCTTCATATCCATGCCTAACTCCAAGAATTTTAACAATGAATCCAGCAAAGCATGAGCATTGGGTTAAACTTCAATGAATGATGAAACCTTGATCAGATTGAAAAAACAATATCGCGGAGATGGTTCATAGACCTCAAGGTAAAAATATCATTGGTTCCAAAATGGATCTTAAGAATAAGTTGAATGAGAAGGGACAAGTTGTCGAACAAAGAAAGATTGGTTTGTGAAGGCTATGCTCAAATAGAAGGACCAAATTTTGATGAAACTTTTGCTCAGAGTAAGATTAGAAGCTATCGTAATATTTCTTGTACATGTTTGTCATAAAGGTTTAAATTCTATCAAAATGGATGTCAAGTCGGATTTTCTAAACGGGAGATTTAAATGAAGAAGTCTTTATATGGAAAGTCCGTGGCGGTTTCAACTATCCTGATAACCCTAACTTAGTATGTGTAAGTCAAGAAATATTTATATGGTTAAACAAGCCCCTCGTACCGGGTGCACCACGACCTGATAATGATCTCAAAGACAAGCGGGTTCAAGAGAGGAACAATAAACAACAATCTATATATCAAAACATAGGGTAATGATTTTCCCATTGTGTTGGTCTATGTGGATGACATCATCTCTGGATGTAATAAGGATCAATTGGTACAATGGTTTGCTTTGCCATGGAGTCCGAGGCTCTTGAAATGTCTAAGGATAGGTGAACTGGCCATTTTTCTTGGTCTCCAGAAATTACTCAGAGGTCCTAAGGGATGTTCATTTCTCAAGAAAAATATCTAAGAAAAAATGTTGAAAAGGTTTCAAATGGAAGATCTAAACCGCACAACCTAATGGTTACCGATGCAAATTAAGCAAGGATGATGACTCACCGATGTTGATCAAAGTTCATATAGCTCAATGATATGAAGCCTGTTGTACATCACAACTTCTACTCGCATTACAATGCATGCTATTGGAATGGTAGGAAGGTATCCGACCGCACCTAAATAGAGTCATTTGCAAGATGTCAAAGGATATTCGTGCATTTGAAAGAAACAATGAATTATGGTTTTATGGCATCCCGAATCGAATTTTTAGTTAACTGCTTATCCAGATGCAGATGCGTGATTGGGAAAATTGTGTCGATGAGAGAAAAAGCACCCGCTGAGGAGAATTCTTCCTGGTGACTCATTAGTAGCATGGCTTTAATAAAACAATCTTCCATTTTTTTATCAACTATAGAGGAAGAGTACATTGTTGTTGCTACCGCTGCACTCAAGTATTATGGATGATCTGTATTATTCTTGATACTTGAGGTAAAATACGCTGCACCCATCCCAATTCATTGTGATAACACTAGTGCCATCAAGCAGGTCTTAAGAATCCCAGATTCCACTTCAAGACCAAGAATATTCCTATAAAATACCATTTTGCAAGAGCTGGTCACTAATCAAAGTTGTTCAGTCCACACATTACAAACCATAACAAATTGCGCACTTTTACCAAACCCCTCTAGCCAAGACACCATTTGAATATCTCCTAGCTGTAAGCCGGTGTCATCCCGTCTCACACCCTAAGAGAGTCCATCCTATTAGGGGGAGCTTGTATTGATTGAATATCCAATAATTCTAAAATAATCGCAGAATAGCTCGGGAGTATGTTTCTTTGACATTGATGTCAAAGGGGATAAAAGGAGTGGTATGGATGCTACAATTGGAGGTCCAAATCGTGATGAGCGATTCATTCGGTTTCCACCAATGCCAGCATGCAGGATTATTGGCATGTTTCTTTGAGGCGTGTGTGCTTGCTCATTGATGGAAAGTTCAGAGTATGCAACAATAGAAAAATAGGGACAACGTAAGCCCTGAGAGATAGTGCAGAGGTGTACGAAGAGTGCAAGAGTGTGCTCTTTATCGCTTGATGGTTTCAAGGTGTGCAAGGAAGATCATGGATAAATTGATCCAACTCCATTTCGAAGCGCTCTCAGAGCACCATGAGGTGGAGGTGTCAAGGACACTCACTACAGAGTCCCGAAATCAATGGTAAATGTGAAAACACCAAAACTCGAAAGGTGAGACAGCTCGATATCTGAGTTGAAGTTTCAAACACTTCACCAATGAGTCCCGTAATAGCAAATGTGAAACGCCAAAATCTTGAAAACAGGAGACAGCCAGATAATCGGATTTCGACGGAGTTGTGATGTCAAGAACTCTTACCACAGGAGTCCTAATCACAAATACAAAACAACAAAATCCCAAAATAGGCACACCAACAAAGAATGTCGCAGCACCGAGAAATAACTCCATTTCGGGTTCCTGGATACCGAGTTGAAGTGTCGAAACACTTCATCACAGGGAGGGATGAAATGCTTGAATTGCTAAATGTGAAACGTCGAAATCCTTAAATAGGCACACCAACAAAGAGGTTCGCAGATTGGGAAATAAATCCATTTCGAGTCCTGAATACCGAGTTGAAGTGTCGAAAACACTTCACCACGTATGTCGAAATGCTGAATCGCCAAAATGCAAAACAATGAAATACCGGATCTTTGATTTGACTCCATTTCGAACTTCTGATACGTGGAGTCGAGAAGGTTAACCGAGAATCTTCACCACAAGAGTCCCAAAATGACGAAATCTAATTGCCGAATCGTTGATCCAACTCCATTTCGGAGTTTCGGATAATGGACTTGAGCTTGTCAAGAAATCTTCGCAGATCAAGGATGCCAAAATGTCTAATTATGAATCGCGGAAAGCTTTGTATGGATAAGCACTTGGTCACCGATGGTGGCCATATCACAAAGAGTTGTAGAAAATCTTGAAGCGTAAGCTCCATTACTGAAGTTTGGGTGGACAACGAATTTAGAGAGTTGAGATGGTTCTTGCAATAGGAATGCCGAAATGCGTAAACACCTTTTGGTGTAGGCTATGGTCACGTTTCCATTGGTCACATTAGTGGGAATATGGAAAGGAGTTAGTGCAACCAAGTCTACTTTGGGATCATGACTGGGAGTGTCATGACACTTGATCACATGAATGTTGAATTACAGAATTCGGGGTGCTAGAAATATCTATGTAGCCTATGGTCACATAAGTGGAAGGAGCTAGCACGCCTAGGCTCCATTTCATGGTTCACTTTGTAACTTCTAGAAACCACTGAAGGTTTCTACCAGAGGAATCGGGTTAAGAGACTTGGAGTGATTTCTAGAGGATCCTCAAGAGTTTCCGGGCGAATTCTGGATGAATAATCGGTCATAGAGGTGGATTGACAGATGGAAGAGCTGCTGGAAATATGTACTGCACAGAGAGAGATTGGAGTCTCGAATTGCAATGTAGAAAGAAGATGAAGAGTCTTGATCACCAGAGAAGCTAAGGAATCTCAAAATAACACACAATGATGATGGATTACTACGCGCTTAACTACCGTGAGAAGCTGAAGAGTTGGCATGATTATGAGGTAGAGCACTCGAGATGGAGATAGCATGTAGAAGCATGGTGAGATAGCATGTACAAGGAGCACAGAGACTATATGTATGCAGAAAAAAAGAAGCTGGCGGTGGAATGTCAGAAATGATTTAGGTGTGTAGAATGAGGTAAAGTGCAACATCTAAAATGCAAAGAAGAGGAATGGTCCATTGAATGGACATGGCTTACGTGAAAGCAAAAGGAAGAATTAATCAAAGTGCAGGTGCATGAAGATAGTGAGGCGAGTAGAGCAAGGTAAAGTGGTGCGTAACAGTGATGATACATGTAAGTAATTGATGAACATTATATCACCGTAATAAGTTTCAGAAAGCAAAGATTTATATTTACTACAGTAGGGAGGTGCTTGTGGTAGGACTCATATCCCCAGAGGTTCAAGGCGGGTTCTTGAAACATGGAGTTGTAGCTTCCATCCGCTTCACATCCGCAGGAAACAAGGGTGGTAGGGTGGCACAAGGGAAAACTATTGTTTTTTGTTATAGCTGTGTTGGTGCCCGTGGTGAATGGAAGTTGGTATCGGAACACTTTAGGAGTTGGTGCTTCCTTCTAGTGGGTGCTAGAGAAAACCGTGAGTTGGTGCTCTCCTTTAGTAGGTTCTTAGAGAAAATAGAGAGTCGGGTGTCGTGAACAAGTTGTTTCTGCAAAACAGGTTGTATCCTCACAATTAGTTGGAGCTCATGTGTATGATTATGTACATAATGTAAAGATTACCTATCATATAAAGACGAAGAGGTTTTTACCTCGTATGGGTTTCCTCAAGAAAATCCTGCCTCAGGACTGGAGCGTCAATGTTCTCATTGCTTACTGCATTATTGTGTCTGTCACTAAATGTTGTGTAAAGAGTTTAAAATAAGCATAATTGTTTAAGCAATGTGACAACCGATCTAATTCTCTCAATTGTCCAACACAATGTAGACTTATTGTGATGGAATCTCTCATGGTTCATTTTATGCTGTTGGTGTCCTTATATTTTCCTTGATGACAATTTCATGGATGGTACTAATTGATGCTTCTTGATTTTTCTCTGTAATCTTGATTAAGGCTCCTTTGAACCACTTTTTAATATAATCTTTCATTGGGGATACATTTATTTCATCTTTAATTTTTATATCAAATAGTATTCCCTCCAAGTCTCTTAATTCAAATGAAAGTTGATGAAGCATATCTTCAATATCTTCATTTTGTTTGCATAGCTCACCAACCAATCTTATATTTCATTTTCATTGATGCTATTAAATTTTTCGGCTCACAAACCATTTAATATTTCCACTTCCCATTGAAATTGCTCTCTTGTCATAAATATATAATTTAAGATTAATTTTGGGTCTTGTAATTCTCCTGTAGTTTCGGCTAAGTCCATTTCAATTAATATTTTGTACAATCCTTCATTTTTAGTAACCAAAACATCACATTCTTTTAGAATCCTTATCTTCTTGGATCCAATCCAACAAGCCTTTAATTGTTTTATCCAAGCAGGAGAAGGTAAACCTTTTTCTTTTATTTTCATTTCGGTCATATTTGTAACTTTCAAAATAAATGTAGTGACAACATCTTTATAAAACCCTTATTTATGTTCATAATCACCTTAGAGGAAAAATCTAGAAGCATTTAATTTAGAACCAAAAGAAACAATGTTACTTCCAACATCCCATGCCTACATAATAAGATGCATTATCTTTTTAATATTTTCTTCAACAAATTTTCTTCAAATGATCAACCGGAATGAGCTTCAATTGTTCATTTCAATTTTAAATCTGATGTTCCAAGTTGAATAGTATCCAACGGACTTGCGAGGATAGGGGGGAGGCATTAAAGTATATTCCAACTTTTTAATTCTTTCCTTTAATTTTTCATTTTGTGCTTCCATATCATCAATTGAAACATCTAAATAATCCCCTCTTATTTTGTGCATCTTAGCAATTTCATATGGAAGTAATTTGCTAAGGTCATACTCAGAATGATAGCTTTCCTTTTTATTTTTGGGGTCAAACCTTTCAAATGTTATTTTCTTCTTTCTCTAGATTTTGTCAAACAAAGCATTCTCAGATAGCAAATGATTCCTTCTTCCTAAAAAATATTCTTCTTGTGTAGCAAGTTCAACTACAACTTGTTGACTTTCCTATAATCTTTGTTCTTCATACAGGAAATGAATATTTTCAATATCAACCTCTAGGTCCATGTATTCAAGAGATATATCATTTTCAGATACAGGTCGTTCCACTTCTTCTCACTGAGAATTCTTCTTTTCCTCTTTACATGGAGCTTATGGGGATTTTAAAATTTTCCTTGTGAAGGGTTTTTATCACCGCCACCACTCAAATTATTATTTGAAACCCTTTTCTACTATGATGTTGTTTCTTGAAGACTGTGTTTTGATAAGATACAATTTTGTAAAACCACGGGAGATTGAATGCCTCTTTCATTTGAGCCTTCTTTTGTTTATATTGGGTTTTGAACTTATCATGGTTTCACATCATCAATGGATTGCATCGAAGAATCATTAATATTACCTTCTTCTTCTTGAAACATAAGTGTATTGGTTGTTAGGATATTTAGACAATTCTAGAGGCTAGTTAAGATCTAATTTTGGTCTAATGTGTCGCGTTAGGTAAAATTCACAGGTTTCTTAGTGTGTTTCTTTAGTATGAACTAGTATGCATTTGTGTTAGGAAATCCGACGGTCACAAATGCATATGTTCCCCTCGACATAGAGTGATCCAACCGCTCATATTCTCCCTGATCTTAACAACCATTGATTCAGAAGCTTAACAACCGACAATAGTCCATGATATCTATTTAAAGAGAATGGATGGTCATTTTTCGATGATCGATTCAGAGAAACTCTCTTGTAAAATATATCTATTAATCTTTTCTTTGCATTAATAAACCGCTCCAAGTCGCCGTGTTGGTTGGGGCTGTGGATGCTTCCCCCGTAGGGGTTCTACCACACGCCAAAATATTGGTGTGTTTATCTTTAATATAGTTGTGTGAGTGGTTATCAAGGTGTTCATCCTTTGTTGGAATAATTCGTGTGTTGTATAACATGGTATCATAGCCTCGCTTTGAAGACCCACTCTTGTTGTAGATCAAGATCGTGAAGATGAGTTTTCATTTCCATTTTCAAGCATTTATGTACATTTTTGGGCTAAGAGGACTGCTCCATTTAATCCAGTGCTCGCCCAGTCAAGAACACTTTTTGTTTCACTCCTCGGTGTTGGTTTTCGCTTTTCCCAAGATAATGCCATTTCAAATTAACCCTGAGGTATAAAGTCCAATAATGTTTCATTTTTAAATTTGTGTAGAGTATTATTTTGGTTTTATATTATTTTGGTTTCTGTTGCTACCTTTAGATCTCAATACTGTGTATTCTCTTTTCCCTGCATCTTGTGCAATCTCATAAAATCAGAGACATATAGGAAAATGTGCATCTCTCGGGTAAGCTAATCGAGATCTAACTTTTGTTGTCATCGAAAAGCGAAAAAAAAATCTTGAGCGAAAAGAGTTTTTTATGAGCAAGCTCTCCAAGGTCGTCTTCAACAACAAAAACAACACCAACACCCCCAACATCTCGCATAAGTTCAATACAATATGTTTTGTTATATAATTTGATTAAAAGTTGCCTTATTAAGTAAGAGACTTGAACTCAAGACCCTCTTTGTTAATTTTTGAAAAAAATCCATTCTCACTGTAAAAGGTATTTCACTTCAAGTATAAAAAGTCACTATAAGTAGCTTTATTATTTTATTTTAGAGTTATTTATTTTGCACGCTGACTTTTCTTTCATAGTAACTTCATTGTAAAAGTGATCCCCACTTTTTATAAAAGTGGGTCACTTCATAAAGTAGCCTACACCACCACGTGGTCCTTTTGCTACCGTTTATGCCTTTTTAAAGGGCATAACTTTCTACATCCAAGTCCGCTTTTTTTAAACCGCTTAAGTTTTCAGGTCTTTCCATCCAGATAATAATTTTCAATTTTTAAATCCATATTATCTATATATTTAAATATGGCTTTTCCCAGCGCTATTCCCTGTGGGGCGTTTCAATTGGCAAGTGTCGCGGAAAATGAAGTTTCATGAGGTTTAGAGTTCAATTCTCCTCGACTTACAATGTGTGCCGCTGTGATGGCCTCAAATGGCACACCTGGAGGTTATAGTGTAGCAGTTTGATAACACAACCACGTGTAACGCGAGCACGTGCCAAACTAGTTGTTGATTCCTCTAGACATAAAAAAAACAAAATATGGCTTCTTCCAGCAATCTTTTACTTACCAACACCAACTGCTTCCAATGTAAATCTCATATGGAGGATTTATTAAGAAGTAAAGGCTTGTACCGGATTACCTTGGGAAAGGAAAAAGAACCCACTGATGATGATAAGAAAG
This sequence comes from Picea sitchensis, assembly GCA_010110895.2. NCBI lineage: Eukaryota > Viridiplantae > Streptophyta > Pinopsida > Pinales > Pinaceae > Picea > Picea sitchensis. The sequence goes on from SNQJ01S0078203.1 coordinate 32,935, forward strand.
TAAAATGGGCTAATAGGAGTGATGAAGCACGTGGACTAATAAGAATGTCCATCTCCCCTGATTTAAGGTTGCACCTTAAAGAAATTGATGACCCCGATGAAGCTTGGGAAAATATTGAATCTGTGTTTGGTAAAATCAATATTATTCGAGCACAACAGTTAGAAAATAAAGTACTGACCTTAAGTCCAAGTGATTTTTCTTTCCTTGGAAACTATCTATCTAAGTTTAAAACACTCATAATTTTATGTGAAGAATGTGAGATAAAGATGGAGGAAGAGCATTGCATATATTTTATTCTTTCTAAGATAGGTAGTGCATATTCTGTATTTGTATCTACCTTTTATGCCATGAGAGAGGTTCTAGATAAATCTTATCAAAAACCCACTCTTGAGTCCTTTTGTGCTTCTTTGATTAGAGACGAAGATAAGCTTGTACAACTTGGAGTGATCAGGACTGGAGGTACCTCCAACAAAGCCTTAGTCGCCCAATAGAAAGATAAACCCAAGAAACCTAAGAAGCAACATCCTCACTACAACAACAAGCAACATAAGGGTCCCAAACCCACTCAGACAACTTCAACTCCTAATGGTGACAAAGGAGAAAAATACAAAAATAAGAAGACCGACAAACATTGCAACTTTTGTGATAAATATGGTCATTATGAGTCCAAATGTTTCAAGAAGATGGAAGATTTAGAAGTAATAACAAAGAATCACAACATCATTATTGATTCTACTTCTTCTTCTGATGAGTGGCTTATTGATTTTGGAGCATTTTATCATATGGCTAAGGATAAATACATATTTCCTGCTCTAAATGAATGTAACACCAAGAAAATATTTGTTGGTGATGATAGATCTCTTAGGGTTGTGGGATATGGAACATTTCATGTAGATAATGGTCATTTCAATGATGTATTATGTGTTCCAAGTCTTTCTTGTAACCTTATATCAATATATCAAATCACTCATTTAGGTGAAGGTAAAATCGTAGAGTTTTCACCTCACCAAGTTGTAATCAAGGATCTAAAAGTTCCTAAGCATGTTCTTGCAACTGGAATTGTTGATGATATTACCAGGTTGTACAAGTTTGAAAACTTTGGGTCATCATCTTTTTCATCTGTTTTTGTTTCTCATAGTGATGACTTGAGCAAAATTTGACATGACCGGTTTGGTCATCTAAACTATCGCTCATTGCAACAACTATGTAATCAAGAGATGGTGACTGGACTTCCTCATGTTTCATGCAGAGATGGTGTTTGTGTCGGTTGTGTTCTCGACAAACATCATCTGGACAATTTTGGCAAACGTGCCTCTTGGCATGCCTCGGGCCCTTTGAAACTTGTTCACAGTGATTTGTGTGGTCCACTTTATACTCCTTTTTCTGGGTTCAAGTATTTATTAACTTCCATTGATGATTTTTCCAGACATACTTGGGTTTACTTATTAAAATTTAAGAGTGAAGTTTTTGACAAGTTTTTGGCCTAAAAGGCCCTTGTAGAAAATAAATCTAGACATCGAATTCAAAGGTTAAGAACAAATAATGGAGGAGAATGTGTGAACAACAATTTTACAATTTATTGCACTACACAGGGCATCCAAATGAAACACATTGTTCCATATACACCACAACAAAATGGTGTTTCCAAGAGAAAGAACCACACATTAAAAGAAATGGCTAATTGTATGATCCAATCTAAGGGATTAAATCTAAAGTATTGGGTGGAAGCCATAAACTATGAAAATTACATAGTAAATCACACTCCCACAAAGGCTCTTAAAAGTATAACATCGAAATAAGATTGGAATAAAATTAAATCAGATGTAAGTCACTTCTGTGTATTTGGTAGTATATCATGGGCTCACATTCCTAATGAGAAAAGAAAACATTGCAACCTAAAAGTGAGAAGTGTATATTTGTTGGTTATTCTGAATATGTCAAAGGTTATAGACTTCTCTAACCACATTGTAATGAAATTATTATTAAAAGAGACGTTAAATTTGATGAAAATCTCTTGGCCTGCGAGCCTAATTCGAGGATTGTGCCTTCTTTGGCATGTGAGTCTAATTCGACAATTGTTCCTTCTTCACCCTACGAGACATATTCGATGTTTGTGCCTTCTTCTATTCCTATTTTGGTTTCTTCTTCAGATTATGACAGTGAGGATGAAAATCCACCTTCGCCTGCTCACCTTCCTCCAGATGAGTCCTTTGAACCTGAACCAACACCAACTCCTCCACTTCCTAGATGGGTTTGTTCAACTCAAGAAGCAACTGGTGATCTTGTTGGTGATCCTTCAGATCAGCGTCAGATATGTTCAGAGTTCCAACTAGCCTCTTCTCTTTTGGCTCAAGTTTTATAGACTCATGATCCAGAGACATTTGCAGAAGCTCCAGGTAATCCAAATTGGTATACAACAATGAATAAAAAGTATCATTCTTTAATGGAAAACGATACTTGGAATCTTGTACCTCTTTCAAAAGGAAGAAAAATTCTCAGATGTAAATGGGTCTACATAACTAAGTATGCATCAGATGGAAGTGTTGAAATACATAAGGCTCAATTAGTTGACAAAGTATTTTCCCAAGTTGAAGGACTTGACTATAATGAAACCTTTGCCCCTATATCCAAAATGAATTCCATCCACCTTGTTCTTTCCCTTGTTGCCTCACATAAATGGGAGGTCCATCAGATGGATGTTAAATCTCCTTATTGCACAGAGATTTGTAAGAAGAAATCTACATGGAACAACCTCTTGGCTATGTCTAGAATGACTCTAGCCTTGTTTGTCACCTTAATAAATCTCTTTATGGTATTAAGCAAGCTCCCCGAGATTGGTGTGCCAAAATGGGCAACTTTCTTATTGACATCGAATTCTCTAGATGCCATTATGATCCTAATGTTTATAACAAGAAAGTAGGAAGCCATCTCATCATCCTTTTCCTTTATGTTGATGACCTTATCCTTACTGGTAGTGACTCAAAACTTTTAAACCATGTGAAAACTAGCCTTAAGATGAAATTTGAAATGACAAACTTAGATTTTTTGCACTATTTCCTTGGCCTCAAAGTTTTGCAAACCAATGAAGGAATTTTTCTTTCCCAGTCTAAGTATGCTTGTGACCTTCTTCGTCACTTTCACATGGACGATTGTAAACCAGCCCCTTTTCCCTTCCAGTCTGGAGTCAAGCTAACTACCACCTTTACTTCTCCCAAAGTTGATGCCACCCTGTACCATCAGTTAGTTGGTAGCCTCTTATACTTGACTCATACTCGTCCTGATCTTTCCTTTGTTGTTGGTATTGTTGCCTGGTATATGAAAACACCCCATGAAATCCATTGGAAAGAAGCTAAACGGATACTTCACTATGTCCATGGTACAATTCAATTTGGGATACATTACAGTTCAGGGGGGGCTCCTTTATTGGTTGGTTTCACTGATTTAGATTGGGAGGACGACCCTGATGATCAGAATTCTACTGCAGGTTATGTTTTTAGCCTTGGATTAGGACCTGTAACTTGGGTCTGTAAGAAACAATAGGTTATTGCACTTTCTTCAGCAGAAGCAGAGTACCGAGAAGTGGTAAATTAAAATCAGGAAGCCTTGTGGCTTCGACAGTTCCTTTCATAGTTTGGATTCTAGCAACAACATCTGACCAACCTTTGGTGCGACAATTAGAGTGCCATCAAGATCGTTAAAGATCCAGTTCAACATAATCACAAAAAACACATCGAGCTACACATTCACTTCAAAAGAAATCTCATTCATGATCAAGTTATTGAAGTTCTCTTTTTACCTACAAAATATTAAGTTGCAGACATTTTCACAAAGTCTCTTACAAAAGTGAATTTTTCAAAACTTCGATCTATGTTAGGAGTTCACAAAGTTTTCATTAAGGGGGGATAGGATCTAATGCCTCCTTCCTTATCCTATTGTGTCACTATTGTAAATCCTTCAATCCTATCCCAATTTGTTCTTAAGGGGGTATGTTAGGATATTTAGACACTTAGGAGTTAGTTAATATCTACTTGGTCTAATGTGTCATTAGGTAAAAGTGTGTTTCTTAGTGTGTTTCTTTAGTATGCAATAGTATGCATTTGTAGTTAGGAAATCCGACGGTCACGATATGTTCCCGACATAGAGTAATTTGATGGTTCATATTCTCCTCGATCTTAACAACCATTGATTTCTGGCTTAACACCCGATTGGTCCATGATCTTTATTTAAAGAGCATGGAGGGTCATTTGACGATGATATATTGTGAGAAAATCTCTTGTAAAATATCTCTGTAATCTTTTTCTTTTACATTAATAAATTCCTCCAAGTGGCCACGTTGGCTGGGGCCATGGATGTTTCCCCATAGGTGTTTTACCACGTCAAAACATCAGTGTGTTTATCTTTAATCTGGTTGTGTGAGTGGTTACTGAAGGTGTTCATCCTATGTTGTAATAATTTTGTCGAACATTGGTGAAGGTGTTACTGAATCCAACTAATGTCATATGATCAACAAAGATATGAATTGGGTTGAAACCCCTGATCTTTTCTACATACTTCATATTGAATTGGTTCAGTTGAGTTGATTATTCATCAATTTTTTCAATTCTCTCAATATAATTTCTCCAATTTTCCATGACAGCGGGATAAATTGCCTCTTTCTTTTCTCATGAAAAAAGTGCAACCAGAAACTATATTGCCTAGCAAATTCAATAACAAATAATTTATTTTAAATGTAATAAGGGATAAAGAAAGGAATTTCATGAGAACTAAAAATTCTAATCACATTATAATATTCCATTTTTTCTAAGGTCCCTCTTTTGTTCAGAAAGGTCATTGCTTCTAATGACAATCTAGTTGTATTCTCTCCAAAAAGAAGTTTCTTGAAAAAAATTACAAATTCATCGTATACTTCATAAAATAATAAGTATCTTTCTGTCTCCATAGAGCCTGATACCACATAGTTATTGGGTTGATTTTGCAATTTACCCTTTTCTCGACAGTCAAATGTTTGAAGACATGGAAATAGGTAATAACAAATATTAAGTAAGAAGCCATATAGAACTTCTTTTTTTCTTGAAATTCGAAAGTTGTGAAGCAATTTTAACATATATTATTTTTCCCCAATCAAATATAGCTTTTCATGAATTGTAAAATGTAATATATAGAGGGTTGTTGGCCCTTGACCACATTTTGAGGAACACGTGGTCATATTTGACCATTTTTGGGACTTCGACAGCCTGTCAAAGATGGAGCGCAAGGCGAAGCGGAGATCGTGGAAGCTAGACACCCTTTTTGTGTCCTTTGTGGGTTTTTGGGGATAATGTAATGGGACCAAGATGTTGGCCCATGGGTTTACCCATGTTTAGGCCCCTTGTTGTAATGTATAAGTAGAATTCTAGGCTATGTAAGAAGGGACCTTTTTTGAGGACACTTGAGAAGTGGCTTAGTGATAAGAGTTGATCAGTGTGATATACTTGCAAAGCTGAGTGCAAGTATTGTAAGTGATGAGTGCATGGATTGTAAGAAGGTTTTAGGCTTAGAGCTACTCGGGGAAGGAGGATCTAGTGAGCTGCACAGATCTCCTGTCCTACGCAGAGTAGGTTTTGAGGCTTTGTTCTTGTAACCGATTGACCAACAATAATAGAGAAGAAGAGTTGGTGGACGTAGCCCCAGGGTGGGGGTGAACCACGTAAATCTGTGTGTCATGCTTTGTGCTATTACTTACATGTGTTTTTCCTCTCTTGCTAAGTGTTATGACATGTTACTTATGATTTTTTCTTATTAGATGTGTATAGGTGATAGATTTGATGTGTATGAAGTTGATAAGTTCTTGGTCTATCAGATCCAGTCTGTTGTATGTTGCTAAGTGTTGAGTCATCTTAGATATAAGTATATACTGTAATTCTCTATGTTAGGGTCCTAACCTGCACATAGGTAGAACAATATATTCAGATGTAATAAAGGTCAATATTAATAAGTCCTTTCAATAAAATAGAATAAGGCGGATGTAAGAAGACCTAATAGAAGCTTCCACTTCTAGAAGGATCTTCCTCTAGATGCTTCATTTTAGTATAAATAGGAGTCGAGGGTATGAGAACCCTAGCTTGGATATTATTTTAATAGAACTCTGATCAACTGGAGGTTTCCCCCTCGAAGAGGCCCATGAACATTGATTTTAGATTCAAAGTGTTATTTCTGTTGTTATTCTTATATCATTTCAGTGTTATTGTGGTGAATGCTTTGGTTATATTGTTGTTATTCTGCCATTACTAGCATTTTATTTCTATTCTGCATACATTTTATATCTGGTATATTACAAGTGGTATCAGATCACTTTCCTTGATAGAAAGTGTGGGTTAATTTTTTTTTTTAGGGTAGAGATGTATTCCGACATATTTAAGCCACATAGATATGTTGTTACACTCATAAACCCACGGTTGAGGGATTCATACACATAGGAAATACAAGTGGTACTTAAGCGCACATCTGTTGGCCACCCTTGTAACCCCTATTGGTACACCTTCGAGTGGTAGCGCATCAGACAACACCTGTGTATGGATCTGCCTAGATTACCCGAAGCCCTCTTTAGATAAATTGATCGGTCGTCTAACACTCAATAATATTCTCTCTAGTACCTAGGTAGTCAGGTAGTATGGCTAAGGGTACAATCTATCCTCCTTAGTTAGTGCCCTAAGATATTGGGCCAAGTACTACTGTTGGACCCCACACGTATATCAGAGAGCTATAGCACAGGGAAAAACCTTGTCTGTAGAACCCTTGAATACCTAACCCTTGGGGACAGAAACATAAACAAATTAAAACATACAAGATCTATTGTCGCGCAACTGTGTTCGGGTTGCCAGGTAAATACACATTTATTTCTAGTTAAGAATTTGGTCATTCCCTCTCTGTAGTATTCTTTAGATCGGAGTATAACTGAGTCTGGAAACTTTTTCACCATTATTTCATACCTATCCCATTGGATTCATCTCTTCGCCCTTATCACATTCATCCATATCATTTTTTCGGTAATATTTTTTTTTATATTGCCTGCCCCTTTTCAGTTCCCCCATCCTCATG
>SNQJ01S0078204.1:5155-24970 GCA_010110895.2 Picea sitchensis
TCCATATTTAGTTATTTTTAGTGTCATTCTTTGATAGTTTCCTTTCCTTTGATTCCTTAAATATTTGATAATATCTCGTCGCATAATTGTTCCTTGATGCCCTATTCCATTAATATCCTTGACTTTACCATCTTCTTCCTCGGCAACATTGATGTGGCACCAAATCTCATGGAGTAAAAGAGTAAAATCTCTCTTTAACTCTTCTATTAAAAATAATTTTCATCTTATTTTGATATTCTTGGAATCTCTCATTCACTTGTTCTTTGGTCTGTTGCACCTTAATTATCCGATAAAATCTTCTAATAATATCATTAATCTCCTCATTTGCATCTTATATTAATATTAATATTAAAATGGTAATATTAAATTAAATAATTTTTTTATTTTTAATTTTAATTTTTTTTTTAAATAAATATTGTTCGTCGCACTTGCGATGACAACTTACATAGATGTGACGGTTTTGTTATATAAAGAAAAAAATTTATCATCACACTTGTGATGAAAAATTAAATAGTTGTGACGATTTTGTTATATAAACAACGGAAGTTGTCGTCGCAAGTGTGACGATAGCTTAAATAATTGCGACGGTTTTGTTATATAAATAATGGAAGTTGTCATCGCACTTGCAATGAAAACTTAAATATATGTGAAGGTTTTGTTATATAAACAATGGAATTTGATGTCGCAAGTGCGACAAAAACTTAAATAACTACGACGGTTTTGTTATATAAACAACGGAAGTTGTCGTCGCAAGTGCGACGACAACTTAAATAGTTGTGACGGTTTTTCTATGTAGAAAACGAAAAGTTGTCGTTGCACTTGAGATGAAAACTTAAATAGATGTGCCAAAGTTTTCGTCTCACTTGTGATGACAACTTAACTAGCTATGACAAAGTTTTCGTCGCACTTGCGACGACAACTTGAATTATTGTGACACTTTTTCTATGTAAACAATGAAAGTTGTCGTTGCAAGTGTCATCGCAATTGAGACGAAATGTTGGTTTCACTTTTTTTCCTAAATTGTCATATTGGCGACGATATTTCTTTTTTTTCGCAATTATGATAAGTTCCCTAGGGGTGTTTCTCTTGTGATGTTTATTCAATTTCTTCGCAATTTCCACGTGACATAAAAAGATGTTTCTGAGAGTACAGATTTGTTGCAAATTCCACGACATAACATCGCAAGAGCGTCGAAATAGCCATCGCAAAATGAGCCAAATTTGCTAGTGTGTGCACTCTGAGAACATCACATGATGGGTGAGCCGCAATAAAGGATAGGAGTTAATTCCTTACCAATTAAGCTCCCCTAATTACAAATTTTATGACCCTGTGGGATTATATATGGAGCTGTGTTTTCCAAAAGCATTAGAGCCTACAAATTTATTCACATTATCATCAGTTCGGGGTATAGTTAGTGCTCCAAGCCATGTCCTCATTTTTTTTTCATACCTCCTTAGCCTTTTGTGGATCATATGCAGTAAAGAGAGGGATCATATTTACCAGACAATCTAGGTGGCTGTGGTGGAAGTTTTATTTAACCTAGCACTATGTAAAAGATCAATTAGTATAGGAATGTACATAAATAAGCTCCTTCAAAGCCCATGTATTTTTTTTTCATTTTTAGGATAGAGTTCTTGTCAACCTTTAATCCTAAGCAGGATTTTTTTTAGCATGATTCCATAGCCCAATGTAGAAGGCGACGGGAACTACTTGTTCTTGGCAATTCGCAGGGAGCATGCCATACCCTATGGAGCCAAATGTTATCACATATAGTTTTCAAGGGTAGTAGGTCATCCAAGTTCATGGTCTACACAGGAATTATCTAAGTGCAACATGCATGGAAGATCATTTCAGGCTTAAAATACAAACAGATAGGTTGAATTTTGTCAGTGGTGGAGATTCTAGGAGCATTCCATATTAATGGCCCCCAGGTATTCGGTATTTAAAAATTGCATGAAGTGTAGCACCATGAGAAAGGTCGAAGCTCGAAGTCCTAAGGCATATCTCGCCCATTGCTTACATTTCAAGCCTGAAATAGACTTCTATGAATGATGCTCTTTGACATTTCTTGTGCAGGTCGCAAACTTGGACAACCTTCTTCCCTTGACAACTATATGTGATAACATTTTGCTCCACAGGGGATTGCATGCTCCCTGTGAGTTGCCAAGAAAAAGAAGTTCCAGTCGCCTTATGCATTGGGCTATGGAGTCATTCTCAAAAAACATCGTACTAAGGAATACATGCCGATAAGTAAAAAAAACAAAAATAAACACACATGGGATCCACAAGATCTTATTTATGTATAGTCCTAGACTAATTATTTTTTACACAGTGCTAGGTGAAATCAAAATTCCACCATATCTGCTCAAGCAACTTCCTAGCTGCGAATTTGTTTACTCTGTGAATGATTGATAACAGAGAATGCAATCATGATAGTAGAATAGTTACATTATTCATCTTTCTTCCTAATGATGAGGTTAGGATAAATATGGGCAGCTTTGGAACCTGAATGAAATAAAACTCCATGTATTCCTTCATAGGCTCATAGGAAAAGCGACAAACTCCAGAAAATTTATAAAAGGTAGCGTGATTTGTCATGCAGTTTCTCACACATGGTTGAATATCTCTAGTAGGCACAAGTGGATGAGAAACTGATGCATAATTACTGACCTCATATGATGGTTACTCACTTACAAGCTCTGGACATGAGATACAATGCTCCTCCTACTGCTCCTTTTCTTCTTCATGGCTCTCCCAAGGGTTAGATTCATAATCATCATAAATAGGACCCGTGGGAAATATTTTCTCTTGGATCTGCTGCTCAGCGTCTTTTGCAGGCCTGGGATGGATGATTTCCTAATAATATCTTTATTCAATGAACAGATGATGGGAGTTTGCAGTATGTCCTTGGAAATCCTTCATATCTAGCTCAGAATATGATTCGTAGCTTTCATATACATGTTGGTTGGTCCCCAGGTCAACAAATTGTGATGTAGGGCACTGGTGCCCTTCATCCGAATACACCATTATTTCTTCATTTAAATCTGAGACAATAGGCACATCAAGCACAAAATTTAAGGCCTCTATAGTTATGAAATCTTCAACACTATCACCATCCATATGACTTTCAAGAACATCTGTCTCAAGGACTGGAGAATGCTCCACGCTTTGTTCAGATTCCAACCATTCTATTTTGGCAGAGAGAGATTTTACCAGTTCCATCAACTCACCCAAAGCAAATTCTTTCTCCTCGCAACCTTCCTCCTCTCAACTTTCATAGATTTCATCCTCATAGATTTCATTCGAAACAATCATACCTTGAACACAACCTTTATATTCTTCACAACAATTATGAAAAATTAACTCGGAGGAATAATACCTTTGACAATGCTTATTGAAAGCTGCATGAAATTATTCCAGGGAGGAGATTATAGCATGGGTAAGGAGAGGTACCATTCACGAGCATCCCCTTCTAATGAGAACATGAACATTTTTAATAATACATCCTCATGATGTACCTCCCACGGATGCATGAGTTCATGAAACTCATGGAGTTGTTGAGCAGGTTTGTCCTCTTTACGCTCTTTAAATATGGGAAAAAAATCACCCCATTCACCCAAACAACATTTGGAAAACCAGGAATAGAGGTGAAATTTAAAGGAGCAAACCTTTGAGCTAGAATTTTTTTCCATTTCAGACCAGTGGAGTCGTCAATTGATCCTTTAACCATGGAGTCTCCAGGTGAATGATAAGCAGTCTGAGCATGTCTGTTCTTTGTTCACCATCAAAGACCAGATATGATCATTGTGTTCTCCTAGGGAGATTTAGGTGTAGCTAGAATCTATCGCACTGAAATAGTGGAGTTGCCTCAGTGGATTCACCAGGTGTAAGGGAAATCTTTAGAGGCTATGATATCTAATGAACCTTCAAAATCAAAATTTCATTGTCGTTCTACCCAGGGAAAGGTATTCGATTTGTTCCCCAGAAATGACACTAGAAGTCACCCTCCAATTGCAGAGAGGGTAAGCCTAGTACCCATCAGATTTTTATGTCGCAGGTTGGTTTTAAAGCGGTCAAATGGGCTCAGAATCAAGATGATATCATTTTAACTCAGAAAACTGGACTTGTATGCACATGTAGGAGAGGTCTGGAATCAAATTCAGTTAGTAAGTTGGAGTAAGGGTGAGTAGAGGGAATACTTTGGTGAGGATAGTGTAGAGGTCTTTTGTTGACATCAGGTCTTCTAGTAGCCTAAGGAGAAAAAACTTAAACGCAAGATCCTCTTGAATTCAAATCTCAAAGAAACTGAAAGAAATTATAACAACACTATAATGTAATATTCATCATAATACAGTCATAACAATCCATGTGAATCAATCATTCATGAAATCTCTCAATATTAGAGGAAATTAAGATGGATAAGAAGCTGATTTTCATTAAACAAGACGTCTTAACAAAAAAATGAATAACCAAAGAACCAATTCTCTTCAAAAAAAGTTTACAATACAGGAGCATTTCTCAACCATCCACCCCCACAGGATATCAAAATGACTCTTATATACTCAGAACAATTTGACACTAACAACAGAGGTGTGTTTGAGTCTTTTCTTTCAAGGCTTTATGCCTCCATGTTCTCTGGAAGACTACACATGTAGTCTTCTGTCAGACGTGAGCTTCTATCGTATGAAATCATGTTTCAGCAGGGACCTACAGAAGAGTTGGATTACTAAAAATCCTTCTGGATTTCCATTTGAGTGGTCAAATGAGGTTCCACCAACCTTCCTCACCTTCATTACTTGTCTGCATTTGGAAATAAATGAGATTAAATTCCTAGGGGGCGACCACATAGTTCTCTCATATAGGAAACCATATAAACATGTGATTGTGGGGCCGCTCAAAGGTGGTTTGGGTTCACACTTATTTTGAGCCCGCAATCCACCACCTTTTACCACATACTCCTTTTGCCAAACCATGGTTTCAATTGTGGGGCTGCTTAAGAAAACTATTGCCCGAGCATGTTGCATCCATGCAATGAACTGTGGTCATAGATATAGTCCTAATCTGAGATCTGGGTGCACCCACTAGATTTAGCGCCACTTCTAAGCTCAATCTCCCGCCAACTTTAGAATCCACCAAAATGTTCTCTGGGTGAGGGGGACACTACTTTTGACGTTGAAAAATAATACCTCCCAGAGGATGATATGATGACGTGTGGCCTCCATAGATCAATGTTTGATATCCCTTCGGGTCTCCGGGCTCCGAGAAAAAAAAATCTCAAACCTCCTCTGCCTTCAACTTCTTTTACCTAGAGCTATGGATCTACTGACGCGTTGCCCCGCCAATGGATGGTCTAGATTCACTTCAAACCTTCGACACTTCTGGCTTTGGCCACTTTGACAATAAAATTTAACAACATTTCAAACCCCTAATTTCCGCGAACCACTGATCTGATATTCTCAAGAATGTGCATTGTTGAAGTTGATCTCATATGTTGCTTGCATTTCAAGCCTGAAATGGACTGCTCTGAACCATACGCTTTGACATTTCTTGTGCAGGCTGCGAACGTGGACAACCTTCTTCCCTTGAAAACTATATGTGATAACATGTTGTATAAATTTAATGATAACAAGAGAAGGATAGAATCCTGCCTCATTCAGACGTTTGAAGAAGACCATCGTTGAGAATGCAACTCAAAGATTTACACATACAAATTGTCTTCAACAACCAAGATACACAAGCATATGGTGATAATATATAATGTCAGCATATAAATCAACATAATCCATTAAAATACATAACAAATATGCCCATGGAAAGAAATATAAGTATTTGCAAGATATAATTTAGATGAGAAGAGAGTATTTCTATTAATGTAATCAATAGAAGTACATAGGCGATAAAATTCTATAACGATGCATATTATAACCCAGAAATTAAGTCCCTCTAGCTGGGCCTCCACCACTTCAATCCTGCACAAAGACAATCTCACATGTAGGAGTCAAGGAGGTTCTCCATCACAAGATAAGAAGATCTTGGGGGCTGAACACAACAAGTTCAGACTTTCAAGGAGAAACAGATGCATATTCAATTCAGGTGAAATTTCTCCAGAGTGTTTTTTCTCTCTATGATGTGGTGAATGTCTTCAAGGCTTGGATATAGCTCAATTTATAGCCTCAAAATGGAATTGAAGGGTCAAGTCACAACGTTTCCAGTATATGGAAAGTCAAGGATCACAAATATCATGACATGGAATGGAAACTTGATGTAATTTTAATTTCTTGTGCACCAAATCTGATGTACACGAGTTGTAATGGAGCATCCCATATACGTACATGAGCTATATAAATGAAAGGTCGTGTGTATGTATAAAAATGAGTATTTTAATATCCAGAGTGAGGGGAAATGAGGTCTACAGAGGGAAATGGGAGGCCAAAAAAGAAAGATGCATGGATTGTTAAAAACATTTCTATAATAGATTCCCCCTAATGTGTTAGGTTAGAGGAGTATCTACAATGTTCGAAATACATTATAATTCCTAGAAGTGGATTAATGAAGGCTCAACTAGAAGTAGTAGTTACTCATGAGAATATTACAATTCATAATGACTTTGTAGATATGGCATCCAATCTGAATTACACAACAGATCCATGTCGATATATATCAAATATCATTTCATGGCCATGAATAGGAAATTCTAAGTGGAGATATTCCATAGGCTATAATAGTCATGAAGAAGACACAGTGGAGTCCAGTCTCAAAATAAACCAAATATATTTGTATACAATGGAGTACAATATGATCTTCCATGATCACTAAAGTCATATAGGTATTCGTCTAATGAAAGACATCAACAAATATGGGGTGCTTCTACTATAAAGTGTAGGTATTATACACTATCCGTCGAAGGTGCAAGTCTGCATTATGTGAATAGAGGAGTTGAATTCAGACATAATGAGACTTTGTTTGATTACTAGTCATTAAGGTATACCATTAAAAAACACAAGAAAACCCATCGATAATGAAAATAGGTGTCAAGTCACAGAGTACATTCAAAAAGTGTGAATAAGGGTGTTGAGGTTGAACACTTGAAGAATCCATTGATTAGGAGACATTGATGTATTCCCAATTGTTGATGGTGGGAGAACCTTCCACTGGTGACTTAAATCCTCTAGGTACTCATATGACTCTATATCTTGATTCCATAATAGATGAGATGAATTCTATGGATGGAGAGTCGTTCAAAGTATATAATTAACGCATCTCTCATCATTTAGCGTGGGGTATAAAGAAATAACTTGATAATTAGGAGGAGCTTGGATGAATAGGATGTTCAGGTGCCAATGAATATGTGCATATATTTCATGGAATAGATGAAAGTATTACACGAAAGATACCCTATGAATAACATCCCATGAGGAATATTGCTAACAAAGGAAAGGAAACCACCAATAGGGATAATGGAATCCAAGGAACTACACAAATCCCAATGTGTGAATAGATTTATTGTTGTCGAACATAAGGGAAACCCCCCAGTAAGTGACCAATGAGAAGATGTCATCTAGTGGGCTGAATTTTACCTACCAATGATCAAATTAGGCCAAGGGTGCAAGGTAGGACAACAACTTCGTGTGATTCTGAGATACACTGAGGGTATGGCTGACATGCAAAGTTAAGATTTTTGAGGAGTTGTCGACACATGATTTATACTTCCTTTGAACAAGAGCATAAGATATATGGATAACTCATGCAACATACATTTAACAATGATCATTATCAAAATCTTGCGACAAAGGAGGCATCGACAAACTCTCCATAGGGACTAGAAGAATAACTAGTCAGAGAAGTATACTCTAAGTAACAAAATCAGCTTCCTAAGGTCATGATAAACCTAAAGCTTAGATGAAAATGGACTCAAAATATTGTTATTTGTTCAAAGGTGAAACGATCAATTCCAATAGGAAACAATATTATTTTATCACCTCTATTTTTTTGGTTTTCATAGAGAAATAAATTCTATGATACATGAGAGGAAACGAGTGTCATGAATAAGAAACTAGTTCTAGGTCATGTAACACACCTATGCTCAATGCAGGGAAGTGCATACGAGGCATGGGCACTTAGGGGGACATTGCCTCTATGGGTAAAGGGATGTCAAGCTGCAAAGGATATATAAATGACATTGGTTGGCTAATGCTGAGAACTGTTGGGGAAAAAGGGCTTATAACGAGAAATCGAGAGTCAGAAATAGGCTCACCAATGGTAGCAGGATAATTAGATGCAATTACAACTTGGATCAAAAGTGCCATTTTTTGTAGATGTTAGTCCTCTAGGCATGAAAAAGTATAAAATAATATCCAAGAGAAATATTATTTCCAATGGTGACCAGAGTATTCATTTTTCGTAAGTATTCTACTTGGTCGGGAAAAGGGTTAAACTTATACCAAATAGACGTCCTTTCAAAACCATTTATCGAGTGTGAAAGAGACAAGTTCATTCGACAATATTTTCATTTTTTGGAGTCTGAAAAGAGCTTAACTAAGGCTCTAGGATGTTTTTATAAGTAGCATATCATGGGGCAGGCTAGGGCTCCCATGTATATCTTATTGAAATCCAAAAAATCACTGGTAGCTGACACAAGATTTAGAGAACCCAAAACTTTCCAAGCCGAGGAGGATAAAATAATTGCAGAGCATCCTTCATCTACAATACATTAACAAATGCCCATTATCTGGAAGGGTGCATAAGAATGAAGGAAAGGCTCTACAAGGTCATTCCAATCAAAGTAAACCATCCTAGGACTTGGAGGGAGCGTACTCAGAGAGAGTGGAATTCTCCCTTGTTCAGAAGGTATAGAACTAGAAATGATAAGGACATGGTAGAACGATGCATCACCCTCAAAAATAGGAGTGGGATTGACCAAATTTTGCATCAACAATGTTACTTCCTTAGACTTGTCACTCTCTAAGATAAGAGTGGTATCGACCAAAGATTTCATCACCATGACCACTTCTTCAACTGCTGGTTGAATAGGATGTGAGACAACATGGTCAAGAGACACATCACTCCCCAAAACAGGAGTGGTGTCGGCTGAATATTGCATCGACACAACCACTGGCTGAACAGGACGTGAGACAACGAGGTGAAGAGATGGATCACTCCCTAAAAAAGGAGTGGTTTCGGCCGAAGATTTCATCGGCATGACCATTGGTTTAACATGATGACGTAAAACATGGTTAAGAGACACATCACTCAGCAAAAAAGGAGTGGTGTCAGTCGAATATTGCATCAGCTCGACTACTATATCAACCAAAAAAGGATTAGAATTATGGGATGCTAAATACAACTCAAAACCCGAAGGGTCACTAGGCAAGGACCACGCTTCTCATACCATTGCAATAGCTAGGCACAAATGATTTAGGTGATCTTCTTTGCAAATTATACAAAGGAACTTGGGTTTATGTCCTATATGTCTAGTCTTTTCAATACTATCAATGCCCCCAACATGACTTGCAATGGTCAGTTACATGCTCCCATCATGAATTTTAGATGATAGTAGCATATCTCCAACATGAATTACATAGGTTGGTGATGTTTGTCTACTATGACTAGCAGTAGAGTTGTGTCCCCAACATGACTTGCAGTGGCTAGTTTCTTTCCTCTAGCATGACTTGCATAGGCCGGTGACAGGTCTCCAACATGACTAGAAGAGGTTGGTGATATGTTTCCAACATCACTTGTATAGGTTGGTGACTTAATTACAACATGACTCATAGTGACTGGAGTTGTGCTTCCATCATGACTTGGAGTGATTGGTTGCGACATATAATACCATGGTCCTGAGAAATACTATTTTGAGATATTGTGGGCCAAGAAGGATTTTGGTATACACCATGGACATTCCCATTTGGATAGTATCCTCCTCCCAACTGGTTCATAAAAGGTTGTAAGGGAATCATCACTGAGGAATCTGCTTGCAAGGAGAAAGGGACGTGACATAGGTTACTCATGTTAGGATATATGTTTCCCCCAAAAGAAGTAAATCCATGCAATGGGTTTCCCATACTATAAAATAGACTCCCCTCAGATGAAACACCATAGGTTAGAGGGAGGTTCATCATAACAAAAGTTTTCTTAAGAAACGACATAGGAGAGTAAGGATATATGGATGGGATATAAGAAGTAGAAGGACTGCCCATTCGAGCACTCGATCCTTGAAAAGTGAAGCTAGGATTGGGTCTAGAGGGAGGAGGATTAAAACCTCCTTCCATAAGATATGGTTGAGGGATATGATCCCCATCAAACACAAAGGGAAAATAAGGAGGCATTGTGCCCCCATACCCAAAACTAGGATTCACATAAGATGAGGAGATAGAGGATGAAAAGTATGAAGTCATGTATGGAATAATAAAAGAGAAAGGATTAGAGGCCCAAGGAATTGAATGAGGACTATAATTCAGCATACCACTTGTAAATACAAAAGGATTCATCCCCATGGATTGAGCTAAGAATATGGGTTGGGTAGCACTAATTGAGGGAGTCATAGCATCTCCACCAACCATAACAGTCAAAAATAATGACACAATACAAAATCCTAAGGCTAACTAATAATCAAAGAGAACACTCCTAAATAAATATAAAATCCAAGGCACACAAACATGATATGATTTCTAAAAGGGACCTCCTAAACTAAAGTAGGTATGTCTCGCCCAAGAGGGTTCTGAGACTCTGTAAAAATAGAGTGGAGGTATCAGAACTAGTTAGGCTTAAGGGAACATGTAGGCTTCAGGGCACAGTCAGTCAGATCCCTTCAGACAACAAATACTCCATAAATTTTGTGTGTTTTCTTATCCCTATCTGACTCAATCTAACTATAGAATAACCCCTACAAGCAACCTATGAGGCTACCTAGGTCAAGCAACTAGAGTCACCAAGATATAACCAATGCTCAAGAGAGCAACCGCAAGTCTGGTCCACCATATGGGAAGGGTAGAAAATCCTGAAATATTGAAAGCACCACCTATCAAGGAGGTAAAGTAACTATAAAGGCCCCCAAATACAAATAGAATTCAAGAAATATCTCTAATTCTAGGAAGGTATTAAAGGGATATCTCTGCAAACAACTTTGTGTGACCTCGTTCTTAACTCCAGTGTGAGTGGAGCCTCTCGAGGACACTAATTATATAATGGGTTTCACCACTCCCTGGTCAGACACATATATTTAGTTTTATATCCTTGGAGAAGTTTACTCACAAAAACTTATTCCAAGGCCCTAGGTCCTATACTTGTTTGTGTACCCTAAAAAATAAAATTGCTTCTAAACAATTTTAATTATTCAACGTTAATTTTAATGGCTTCTTCTTACTCAAGAGGTGTGATCGTGAAACTTATGGTATGGTGAATAATCATAAAATAAACACATATAAAAACACTTCTAATAACTATTATTGATTTTCAAATATATGGTATGCTTCTAAATGTTGTTACCAAAATGCATTCTCTACAATTTCAATGAAGTTTAGTCTTTCCTAATATACAAATGCCATAAGTAAAATGAAAAAAACATTTTTTATTTTTTTTGTATTTTCAGTATAATAGAATGAAAATGCAAGGACTGAATAAAGAAACTATCATAAAGAACCTACTACAAGCACCAAGAGACAAGCTAAGAAGGAAATAAAGAAGTAACTACCCAGACCCAAAATGCAAGGACAAAAGGTCCACCCAAGTATTCACCAATAAAGTGACCTCCTATCACTCTGTAGGCATTTAAAAGTCATAAAAGGGACCCAAGAAGTCTCAACAACCAAAACAACTCACCTAGAAAACACCAAACTCGGCTAGAAAAGGATAAATAGATAGTGTACACGACTGTTCAGATAACAACTCACGTATGTAGGCACCCTAAAGGAAGACAACCCATGTATGTATGCTCCATGTCAATCGAAAGCCTGCATATGTCAAAGAAGACACTTCTCGGGCAAGAGTTAAGCCAAGAAACTCATATATAATGGAAAATATATGTTTTCAATAAACATACAACAAATAAACTCAGGAAAATAGAGAGAAAATAAAGGAGAAAATCACCCAATACCCCAAAAAGGAGATATCCCCTTTGGAGTCACCAATTTTGTTACAAGGAAAATATCTGTATGGCTAGTAGAAAACCACAAAAAATGGAACGACACCCAGAAATCAACTATAATCTCAAGTATGTTGTATAAATGAAATTCCAAAAAGAGAAGGCTAGAATCCTACCTCATCTAGATGTTCAAACAAGACCACCATTGAGCACGTGACCCAAATATTTACACCTACAACTTGTCTTCAAAAACCAATATACACAAGCATGTGGTGATAATATATAATGTTAACATATAAATCAACATAATGCATTAACATACATAAAAAATATTCTCGTGGAAATAAATATAAATATTTGCAAGATATCAATTGCACGAGAAGAGAGTATTTTTATTAATGTAATCAACAAAAGTACATAGGTAACAAACTTCTGTAACAACACATATCAGAACCAAGAAACTAAGTCTCTCCAGCTGAATCTCCACCACTTCAATCATCCACAAAGGAAATCTCATATGTAGCAGTCAATGAGGTTCTCCATCATAAGATAGGAAGAGCTTGGGTGTTGAACATAAGACGTTGACACTTTCAAGGACAAAGGGATGCAAACTCAATTGAGGTAAAATTTCTCCATAGTGTATTTTCTCTCTATGATGTGTTGAATGTCTTCAAGGATTTTATATAGATCAATTTATATCCTCCAAATGGAATTGAAGGGCCGCATTGGAGCATTTCCAATATATGGAAGGTTAAGGATCATAACTCTTGTGACAAGGCATGACAACCTGACACAATTTTACGTTTGTTTGCACCAAACCTGATGTATGCAGAATGTGATGGAGAAACTCATGCATGCACATGGGCTGTATAACTGAAAGGTCATTTACATGTATACAAATGAGTATTTTAAGATATTGAGTGAGGGTAAATGAGGTCTGTAGAGGGAAATGGAAGGCCATCAAAGAAATATGCATCGAGTGTGGAACAATTTGCAATAACAAACACACACATTATTAAATGTGTCTGTGCATTTTTTAAAGTGAACACATTCCTTTATGTAAAAATGAATGGATCTTAAGGCCTAAACAAGGTGGGAAGTGTGGGTGGATATGGTAGGCAGGACGAGTGGTGTAAGCCCTAGATAAACCTTCTTGAGATTAAGCACCATGTTCATGTGAGGAAAACACTTAGGCCTTGGGCCATAAACATATTTTCTTATGCTCGATCACCATGAATAACATATACAAAGAACAAAACATGCCCTCTCTAGGGAATTCTTGGTATCATATCTAGATATGGGGATCGATACAAGGTTTTTCATGTCGATGATGAATTGCAAGGCCTTAACCATGGTTGAGGAAGGAAACTAGGTGAATCGGGATATTGTTGAATCTTCTCAGGCTCTAGAACCTTGGAAAACTCCTTAACCCAACAAACAATTATTTTGTATGGGTTCCTTTGATATCATTGAGTGGGATATATGCACCATGACTAGGTTATGTGAATTGGAAATGGGTGTGGAGGCATAAAAATGGTAAGACATAGAAAAATGGACTTAAGCCTTAATTCAACTCTCATGAGCTCAAGCACCATGAAAAAAACATAAAAATCATGCCATGGTAAGTCTCCGGGGAGAATTTATCATCTAAGTGGAATATGGGTTCCATTATGACGCCTTGGGAATCATTTATGGGTTTTGGGTCCTTAACCATTTTTATGGGAGGGAAAAATGATCTTATAGGGATAAGACATGATTCTCAAGATTAAGAACCATGCATGAATCCTCAAACAAACATACATGCAGCCTATAAGCTATGATTTACCTCCAAACAAGATATGTGTTGGATCATGTTGTCATTGATGCCAATGGTGTGATTGATTAATGTCATTAATTGATGTCAAGTGATTGATTGATTCCAAAGGATTGATAGATTGATTGATCATTGATGTAATGTAATATGTATCATCCTTGATGAAGATGGATCAATGAGTTGGCATTGATACATGATTCATAGTTGATGTATATGATGTAGTGGTGGATTGATGCAAAGATGAATAATTATAGTATTATCATGGTTGATAAGGTGCACAAATGGATGANTGGTTGGAGGAACCATTCTTGTATGTGGAATAATGAGATGAATATCAGTGAATTTGTTGTTGAAACTATCCTATATGGATAGTGGTTTTCATGCCATTTCCAGTGGTATGTGGAATGTCACATAACTCCTCATGGTTTGAGAGTAATGGCCCTACGAGGTTGGAGGACCCTCACATGTTGGCTTGAAGCCCCAAAAGGTCAAAGAAGTCAAAGTGATTGAAAAGAAGAAATCATTATTTAAATGATAAAATAAAGTGACAAAGTCAAGGTGGATTATTTAAATAATAAGAAGTGGCAAAATCAAGAAATGATAAAGTAAGGGGACAAAATCAAGAAGGAATATTTAAATGATAAAGTATTGGAAAACTATCTATTTATGGAAAGTGGTTAACCCTAAAATAAGGAAAATAGGTTAAGTGACCTAGAAATGGGTTAAGTGACCTACAGGATGAAAGTATAAATAAGATAGCAATGGTCTCTTGAAAAACATCCCTTTTGTGGATCAATGGAGAGCTTCTTGTGAGAATATATTTTGTAGAACATATCTGGTGTGGATCTCTTGAGCATGTGTTGAAGATCTATTCTGAGAGAGAGAGGAGATAGGGAGGATCCCATGGATGCATTGAATTTTTTCCAAGTCTGAGATCATGACAAAGAAGTTCTCAAAATTACAGCAAAATCCCATTTTCTAAGGTGTACGCGGGTTGTCTGTGTATAGAGTGGGTATACACTGGTTGTCTGTGTATAGGGTGTGTATGGAACACGGGTTGACTATGTACATGGAGCGTATAGTGGATAAAATCATGGATATTTTTGGTTGAGCTGATGAAAATCTGTTGAAGACAGAAGCAGGTTCCATATCTGCATTCTGTGGGCCCAGATCTATCACTGAGACACTGGTATGGTTACATTATTGTCTTGATGGATACTATTGTTTGTTGTGTTGTGAATGCTTAGGGTATTCTTCATATGGCTGATGTGATGTGGTCTATGTTGGCTGATGGAATCAACAATACTCTTTTGATTTAGTGGTGACATGATTGCTATCGTATATTAGTTTTTTATACATGATTGAGAGAGCATTCATATTGATTAGTTGTGGAGCATGAGTAGACTATTGGAGAGCTTCGATGTGTTGTGACTGGTTGTGGGTTAATTTGGACAGTGAAAGACAAAAGAAAATATGACTGCAGGTTGCAGAGGATCTGAGCATGTGATGAAAAGTATAAAACCTAATAGCTCAGAAGGTATACACAGGCTATAGTACTACATGGGCGCACATACACATGGGTTGTATTATTGGTAAGGTGCGTACATACACATGTTGCACTACTGAGAGGTCACATACATGTTGAAGATTGATATTTGTTGAGGATTGTTGCCTCATCTTAGTTGATGCTGAGGATGTAAGCTAAGTCTTGCATTATAGAGCTAGTGCTCTTATACAATTGTACTCTACTCAGTTGTTGCTGAAAAACCCCAAGGATTGTAGTCCGTAATAAAAATAAAATTGTACATACATCTTGTGTTCTTTGTGTTCCTTATGGTGATGACTTGTTGATGATATATTGTTGATTTATGTTGCTGATATATGTTCACATCTAACTGGTTAGAAATGATAGAAATGGGTAATGAGTAAATGTTGAATTCTAACTAATGAGTTTTGTGTAAGAGGGAATTTTTGGGAAAAATATCCCCACACTCATTCACCCCGCCCTATAAGTGTGGTAGGTGTGTCCAACAATTGGTTTCAGAGTCAACCTTCACTACAAGCCTTAACGAGATTTACAGAGATCCATAGACACACAAATGGATGATGAAATACCAATCCTTGATGAGGAAAACTATTATACTTGGAGAATAGATATGAGAGTGTATTTGAAGACAATCGGAGCAACTATTTGAAAGGCAACCATTGGTGGATCAGTTCCATTGAAGAACAAGTCAAAGTTTGCAGCTCAAAGGGAAGGAAAGAAGAATTATGCATTGGCTCTCAAGACCATTCTTAGTGAACTCTCAAGCCCTATAAAAGAAAGCACAGAACAATTCACTTCCACCAAGGATCTATGGCTAAAGCTAGAGGAAACATATCAAAACAAGAAAGAAGATGTTGAAGATCATTCCATTAAGATAATTAAAGGTAAAGAATATCCAAAAACTCTTGAATGCATTATTTCTAAATTTGATCTTGAAAACATTTTAAATAAATGCAAAGAATCATGTCATAATGTTGGCAAAAAGGAAGATCTTGAAGATACTTCAAATAAAGGTAAAGAATCTCCAAAGACTCTTGATTGCAATGATTCAAAATACGATGATGTTGAATTTTTCTCAAGTGAAGAAGATGATCTAGAAATAGTTTGTGTAAAGTTTGATGGTAGTTATCCCATGTAAATAATAGAGTAATATCTATTAGAACTTCAAAAATAAGTTGAAGAGGGTTTATATAGATATGGAAGTGATCATTTTTATACACACTATAACTATCTTTCGGATAACACTAAGAAGTTTGTTAGGAGGATTCAAAGGCACATCTTGAAGTTAAAAGGAATGCTCAAAGAACAAGAAGAGATAAACAAGACTAAATTGGAAGAAAAGGAAGAAGAGGTCACAAGACTAAAGAATGAAAAATAATATATGAAGGTATATGATGAGATTAGAAAAAGTTTTGAAACTGTTATTCATCTCAAGACCCAAATTGGAGGAGCCAAAAGGGTAGAATAAATTTTGAAGGATCAAATAAATGAAAAGGAAGAGTCATTTCATAAGTTAGAAGATGAAGTTGTTGAACTTAGAAAGAAGGTAGATAAGTCAAACAAATTATTGAATAGCTCAAAATTTTTGGATGAGATCTTGGAAAGTCAAAGATCACCATGTGATAAATCAGGTCTTGGATACAAAGGAGAAGATACATATGTTGAAGCAAGCACCTCAAAGAAGCACGAGGTAAGTTCATCAAATAAGGAAGAAAATGTTGCAAAACAACCATCTACACAAGGCAAGTAAAATTTCAAAAGAACAAAGAAAGGAAGACATTAAGAAGCTATCTTTGGGACACCAAAGAAAAGGTATGAAAGTATTTTTCATGGGAATTGTTATTCGTGTAATGAATATGGTCACAAATATTTTGAATGTAGATCCTATGAAAGAAGATATAATTAAGATTTCATAACACCATAAGGTGTTGGATATGTGATCAAGTAGGACACATTGTTGTTCACTGTAACACCATGAGATGATACAGTTGTAGTGGATTTGGCCACAAATCCCAGTAGTGATAGAACACAAGAAGAAATTCCATGATGAGGACTTCAAATAGCATGGTGAGAAGAAGGAATGAAGTAAGGAAAGGAGACATATTTGAAAAGATGGATTCTCAAAGCTCAAGTTCTAAGGAGAGAGGACATATACACAAGTGGGTGAAGAAGATAGAACAACCAAAATAGAATGAAAGACTGAAGGGAAGTTCAAATGTGTCATCTACTGAGGCATACATGGGTGACAGTGGTTTCAATTGCTTACATATGTAAGTTGAATTTGTATAGGTCACATACATACATGAGATTTATGTGCAGAAGGCCACGTATATGTGGTGAATCCTAAGGAAAAGGGCTATGCACAGGGATTGGAGTTTGATGTGATGATATAACTCTGTCATGCAGGGTATGCCATGGTTTATCGCAGGTTCTGACACTGTTTGTTGCAGGTTTTCATGAGTCTATATTGGATTATGTAAGGTGATGATGTAAAATAAAATATTGGGTGCATGGAACTAACCCATGAGTATGGATTGATGCATTTTATGTTGAATAACAATGTTGGTTATAACAGTGAAGTTATGGCACCTTGGTTATGCGATGATGTATTGGAAGCTTACTTGTTGGAAACCTTGATGCATTCATTTATCATATGGATGGGCTACACATTGGGACATGTGAGTTGATGAGATGATCATTTTGTACATCATTGATGATCTATAGTTGATGCATGATTGCTATGTTCCTAGTACATTGGTAGAGGCACCTACTAGCAGGTTGATTGGCACATGTTTTATGGAGGATTTGACATACCTGTATGGGATTCATCATTTTGTGGTATTGGTGCATCGTGGTGTACATGTTTTGGTACACTCATATATGGAATATGCTTGATGATACTACACCATTGGTATTACTTAAATGGCATATTGGTAGATTCACATGGTTGGCATATTGGTAGATGCACATGGTTGGCATATCGATGGATGTACATAGAGTCATATGATTGATACATTCCATGGATGATATATTTTGGAATATTTCATGTTGTTGATGTACATAGGTGTTTTTCATGATGAGCACACATTTTGGCACAGAATGTGCACTCATGATTCTCTATTTTATTGTTGACATATCTTTTGTTTCATGATGGTTGGTATGGCATGAGTTTGATGCATGAACAGGTCCTAGGATCGTTATATGGTAGCACATTGTTCATCTTGCAGAGAATATAGGGGATACATACGCATAGGGGGAGTCATTCTTCTTCCCATGATTCTAGGAGGAGATATTTATCAGATGCACACCTAGAAGGGATCCCTATATTTGAAGAAAGAGCACAAAAGAAAAATTCTAAGGGGAGCAATGGTCACAGGGGGAGTATGAACATTGTATTTTCAGAATTACATCAGAGTGATATCCATTAGTAAAAAAGGGAGATATTATTCATAGGAATATAAAAGGAATTTAGATAGGGGGAACAACCGTAAGAGGAAAATGGCCCTTTTCCATTGATGTCAAAGGGGGAGAGATAGTCACATTGATGTGATTGATGATTATTGATTAGGAGATATAGTCACATTTGGGAGAGATAGTCACATTGAATATTGATATAGAGCATGCCTTATCTACAAATTGACATCAATAATTGGTAATTCTTGTTGACATCAATGTTGGTATTGCCACCAATGCCAAAGGGGAAGATTGTTGGATCATGTTGTCATTGATTCCAATGGTGTGATTTATTGATTTCATTAATTGATGTCAAGTGATTTATTGATGCCAAAGGATTGATTGATTCATTGATGATTGATGTAATGTAATATGTATTGTTCTTGATGAAGATGAATCAATGAGTTGTCATTGATACATGATGCATAGTTGATGCATATGATGCAGTGGTGGATTGATGTAAAGATGAATCATTATAGTATTATCATGGTTGATAAGGTGCACAAATGGATGAACTCCAAAGTGGTACCCTTATGGTGAAATCCCTCATGGGAAGATGCTTTGCGGATTGAGTTATCCTATAAGAATGGTTGGAGGACCCATGCTTGTATGTGGAATAATGACATGAAGATAAATTAATTTTTTGGTGAAATTATTCTAGATGGATAGTTCTTTTCATTCCATTTCCGATGGTATGTGGAATTCCACATAACTACTCACGGTTTGAGAGTTATGGCCTTATGAAGTTGGAGGACCCTCACATGTTGTCTTGAAGCCCCAAAAGGTCAAAGAAGTCAAAGTTCTTGAAAAGAAGAAATCATTATTTAAATGATAAAGTAAAGTGACAAAGTCAAGGTGGATTATTTAAAAAATAAAGAGAAGTGACAAAATCAAGAAATGATAAAGTAAGGTGACAAAATCAAG
>SNQJ01S0078204.1:25020-36245 GCA_010110895.2 Picea sitchensis
CCAAAAAGAAGAAATCATTATTTAAATGATAAAGTAAAGTGACAAAGTCAAGGTGGATTATTTAAAAAATAAAGAGAAGTGACAAAATCAAGAAATGATAAAGTAAGGTGACAAAATCAAGAAGGAATATTTAAATGATAAAGCATTGGAGAACTTTCTATTTATGGAAAGTGGTTAACCCTAAAATATAGAAAATAGGTTAAGTGACCTAGAAATGGGTTAAGTGACCTAGAGGATGAAAGTATAAACAAGATAGTAATGGCCTCTTGAAAAACATCATTTTTGTGGATCAATGGAGAGCTTCTTGTGAGAATATCTTTTGGAGTATTGATGGAGAGATTCTTGTGAGAGCATTTTGGTGTGGATCTCTTGAGCATGACTAAAGATCTATTCTGAGAGAGAGGAGACCAGGAGGATCTCATGGACGCATTGAAGTTTCAACAAGTTTGAGATCATGATAGTGAAATTCTCAGAATTACAGAAAAACCCTATTTTTTGGTGCATGCGAGGGTTGTCTGTGTATAGGGTGCATATACACAAGCTGTCTATGTACAGGGTGCATACAGTATGCTAGAGGTCAGTGTACAAGGAGCGTACAATGGATAAAATCATGGAGATTTGTGGTTGAGCTAACGACAAGTTGTTGAAGACTGAAGCAGGGTTCCAGATCTACATTCTATGGGATTAGATTTGTAACTGAGACATTGGTATGGTTACATTATTGTCTTGATGGATAGTATAGGTTGTTTTGTTGTGAATTCTTAGGTAATTATTGGTATGGCTGCTGTGATGTGGTCTATGTTGGTTGATGGAATGAGCAGTAATCTTTTGATTTAGTGGTGACATGATTTCTATGGTATACTAGTTGTTTATACATGATTGAGATAACATTCATATTGATTGGTTGTGGAGCATGAGTAGACTATCGGAGAGCTTGGATGTGTTGTGACTGGCTGTGGGTCAGTTTGGACAATGAGAGAAATAATAAAATATGATTGCAAGTTGCAGAGGATCTAAACATGTGATGAAAAGGATAAACCCTAATAGCTCCGAAGGTATACGTAGGTTGTATTACTGATTGGGCATGTAAACACACGGGCTGTACTACTGGTAGGGTGCGTACATACGCACGCTACACTACCGACAGGTTGTGTACCTATTACAAATTGATATATGTTGAGGATTGTTGCCTCATATCAGTTGGTGCTGAGTGTGTAAGCTGAGTCTTGCATGATAGAGCAGTTGCTCTTGTAGAGTTGTACTATATTCAGTTGTTGTTGAAAAACCCCAAGGATTGTATTCCTTAATTAAAAAAAATAATTGTACAGGCATCTTGTGTTCTTTTTGTTCCTTGTGGTGATGACTTGTTGATGATATATTGTTGATATATATTCATGATATGTGTCCACATCTAACTAGTTATAAATGACAGTAATGAGTAATGAGTAAAATTTTGAATTCTAACTAATGAGCTTTGTGTAAGAGGGATGTTTTGGGAAAAAGAGCCCAACACTCATTCACCCCCCCTCTAAGTGTGGTAGATGTGTTCAAAAATATGATCACTGTGAATAGGTTAATTGTGAACTGAGAATGGATCTCAAGGTTTAGACAATGTCAGGGTAGGAAAATATGGGATTTGTACCATAAATGAATCTTCTTGGGCTCAATCTCCATGATAATTATCTACAATACAAAAATCCTCTTAGGTTATATAATTACATGAATGGATCCTTGAACCACTATACAATACCATTATAAGGTATCCTTGGCCTACTAGAGGGACATCATCACCATGATTAGAGGGAAACACAGAACCTAAATATGAATGTATCTTTGTCCCCCACCAATAATGGTTCTCAGGGCCATGGTTAGGTTTTGTTAGAATTTGAGTACAATACACACGTGATGAGTAGTTTTTGTGAAGTGGAAATGGATCTTGAGGTATAAACATTATGGGATCATACTTATGTGTGAAAGTGTAGAATGTGGAGATAGGAATTTAACCTTAGAGAAGAAAAAATCCAAGAGCAATGGTGGTTTATAAGGACAATGTTGCACTGAAGAAAGAGCATGATCCATGAGAGTGAAAAATATATTTGTAGAAGATGTGATAGAACAATCACAAGGATTTTCTATAAGTAGGTTTTAGTCATGGAACAAAATATCAATATTGGGTGTAGTTGGTTGTGCATGTCCTAAAACGTGGATCTGGGATCCTAAGTGGACATGGTCAACCAACAATTTAGTCATCCATCGACCCAAATAATTGATCGACCTTATGAAACAACAACCCCCCATAAAATCATCTTGAAGGAAAACAAAGGTACACAACTATCCCCATTGAATTGGTTATGATTGGTAAAGTTGATCACAAGACAATACAACAACAGTCTTGATGATTTTTTATCACCATAAACATGGATCAAAAGCAAAGGAAAGTCATCCATTACAAACTGGTTGCAAATTTTTTTATTCAAACAAATTCCTAGTCAATCAATTGACTATACAAGACATAAACCAATATAATCAAGGTCTATCAATCCAATAGTCTGTACAAAGAAGTCTTTGTATCAGGTATAATAAGAAAAAGTATTGCTCCAAAAAACACAAGAGGACATGGTTTGGTCAATCTCAAAAAATCCAAGCACATTAGTTGGGTTTTACACATCAACATCTTAAATTACTCCCCATTTAAACATATCTTAGGGATAAACATATCAACAATATATCTTCATCAAAACAATAGTCGATGGACAACAACTAGTCAGAACTCAGTTGAAAATTACACAGTCGAAATATTCCATTCAATCAATATCCCAGTTGAGCTCTAGTCGACTGTCATGTTGGGTTGATCTTGTGGTCAACTAGTGAAAATCAATAAGTAATAAAGAGGAGTGTTTTACGACTATACAACCGATGAAAAAAAATAGTAGGAACTTCACAAAGATCTGGTGAGATGTGCCCATGACCACTCATTAATCCAACCATAGTCTATCCTAGTAGTTAGTATTGGTCCATGGTTCTGTCTTTCATGTCTCTTCTATTAGAAAGAATTATTTCCATTCCTTCAATTTAAATAATTTTTTTAAATACCCATAGCCGAAACCCCGATTGTAATGTAAATACAATTTTGCATGTAGGCTAGCGAGCCAGATTTTTTTTTGACCAATGCAACTATTTTGTATTATGTAATACTAATTTGATTTTAATGTAAGAAAAAACATTAATTCTACAAACCATCTTGACAGAAAGAGTATGGGGGTATAAACTCCAGTAAACGGGAAAGAGGGATAAGGGTATAGGAAGAGAGCCAAGCCATAGCGGCTTAATCCAAGGGAAATATTATTAAATATTTCCTAAAGTCACTTTATCAGATATACCAATTTATCATAAGTCCCCAAAGGGAGGAAATGAATCACCATGTGTTTCAAAGGGAAGTTTGAAAAGTCACAAGTGACACTTCATGAGCATGCAAACAAAATAACAAACCTTAGTGCATTTTGGGGGGGATCTCATTCATTCATTCAATCATGCTAGTTCTTCTCTCCATCATTGGTACCATATCCCTACTACTATTGTACGTACTTGTTTCCATATTCATTTTTCTTAAGGATTATTGAAGCGGGATTTGTTGGGAATGAAGATGAATAAGCGGGTTGTTAGGCTTATGTTCATTTCTCACTATGTGAGAAAAGTGTTGTTGAAGAAGGCAGTTGTCAGGACTTTGTGAATTTCTCTCTATATGAGAGAAGTGGTCTTGAAGAAGTAGGATGTCAGGCTCGTTTCATTCTCTCCAAGTGAGAGAATTGATGTCGAAGAAATTGGATGTCATGCCTGAGGGAATTCTCTACAAGAAAGAAAATTGTCGGGAATTTGATTCCCAAGGTGCCAAGATTCAACTACAAGGCTTTGAGACTTCCTGTTCGACCTATTGTTGAAACCTTGAAAGGGAAGTGGGGCAGTCGAATGAATGTTTATAAGAGAAGGGGAACAATTCCTAGGGTGGGACATGCATGTGGGGAATGAGAGACTGTAGATTGGCTATAAAACTTGGTAGCTGAACTGAAATTTTTTTCATTGTTGAGATGCCTTACATGGATAGGATTTCCTTTCCCAAGTGGAGTTTAATTGCCATCTCAGGGGTGACCTGCTATTGTGTTATAAGAAATAAAGTCTAAGGCTGGGAGGAATTTGAATGTATGCATGCATTTGGTGGCTTATTTATACTAGATAAGTGTCTACCATGTGTTTGTTTTAATTTATGTATGTGTTATTACATATTTCTATGTTGGGTACTAGTTATGCTAATTCTATTTTAGTACACTATTGTTTAAATGGTACAAGAATTGTAATTATGTATTTCTCTTCTAGTATAATTTGTTTTGGTATTGCACATCTCTATTATGGTTTTTATGAATATGCTCCATGTGTATATGGTATCTATTCAAAATAATTATTGTACATAGGAAAACCATTTAAAGGAATATAATTGAAATCATAGGAATTTATACTTGAATGCAAATTGTTGGGCTTCTTATATATATATATGTGTGTGTGTGTGTGTGTGTGTGTGTGTGTGTGTGTGTGTGTGTGTACATTTTCTTAGATGAAATTTGGTGTATATTAGCCATCACGAGATGGAAATATCCTTCTCTCTACATGGAAAGTGCACAGGGCATGATTCTCTACCTACAGGGAAATGGAAAAACCCTTAGCCATTAGAGAAGGATTGCAAACAATCATGAAGTATTGGTAATCCTTATAAATTATCTAAGGAAGATATGAATTTGGCTAAGTCCTAAACCAGACTGTTAAAACTATGAAATCTTGTGTCTTTTCCCTAGAAATAATCATAACTGTCGATTTTGGAACGAAAAAGTAATATTGTATGTTGTTCATGGTTCCTTAGGTTTGGGGGCTCATTGAGGATCAAGATCATTGTCGATCATCGATCCATCAAAGAAATCTCGCAGAGATCATGATCATTGATCGTAGAGGGTCCATGAGAGTAGTCCATGGTTAGTCTTGGATAAGACTCCAAACTGACTAGGATTGTCGATCCATCGGATCATGGGTATAGCAGATCTATGACCATTGAATCTAGTTTCCAATATATCAAAGCAAATTTCATTGAAAATATATTGTTTAGAGTTTAATTTCAAAGGAAACTCTTACACTGTCACAAAAACACTATGAAGGAGAAAATCTGAGGAGTAATCATGACCGATGATCTTGATGGGTCTCATTTGGACAATGCTAGGAGGAAAGTGATGTCATGTTGAAAAGGATGACTTTACCCACACATTGTGCAAAGGGCATATGTTAGCACATGGAATTATGTGATAGTGGTTAGGGAGGATGTGTATTCCATGCCAATCCACATGGAGGGTCCACATGTTAAGTTTCTATTGTTCCATGTGGAAATCTATTTTGATACTTTGATGGGACGAAGATGATGTGTTATGAATTCCATGTGTCAACCTAGATGGTGGAGTTGGGTAGGGCCACATGTCCTGTGTGCTAACTCGGATACCACATAAGACTCTACCTAAGAGAGGCTAAGTGGGGAGTGACATCATGATGGCGAGGGATGCTAGAGTGTTCCTAGAATGACAAGTTTTGACACATGGTTCATAATAATTTCAAGGGTGGGCCATTGTTGGGTCCATACCATTGGATGACCACCTTCAATTGTCAATCATCAGATCCATGGGTTGACAGATCTAGGTCATTCGTCTGAATTTGAAAGCTTAGCAAGTTTGTGTGTCGGCCAAAATTTTTTACAATGTTAAAGGCATCTACAACACAACAAGAGTAGTTGATATGCTGACAGTCGAGAGAGATATTTGTCTTTAAATTTCCTCAAGATTTATCTTGGAGAGGTTGACGTCATAATGACATGATAGTGCATGTATGCCAACTAAGATGACCAAACCGTGATAGGAATCACCTGTTGGTTGGGTGAAGAGGATATGGAGAGGAAAGACAATGAGGACCATCAATATCGTCGTATATGTGATGGGGAGATCTAGATCGTTAGATCCAAAAGCATCATTGTCTAAGCATGGAAGGTTTCTAGTATTAGGTTTGACCGAGAAGTGTCGATGACGACAGAAGTCGAGATTAACGAAAACCATTGGTCGATGAATAAATAATATTAAATCTTAGTCGTCGATCCATCGTAAGGTCCACAACATATGGTAAGGGATGGATGATAACCCCATATAAGTTTTCATCACCGACATGATATGAATCGTAGATATCAAGAAATGAGAGTAATCAGATCTAGAAAAGGCATTCATTGGAGTATCGTCATCAGAGTTTTGTTAATGGGGATGAACTTGTTGGTTG
Organism: Picea sitchensis; assembly: GCA_010110895.2. Lineage (NCBI taxonomy): Eukaryota > Viridiplantae > Streptophyta > Pinopsida > Pinales > Pinaceae > Picea > Picea sitchensis. Next base: position 31,372 of record SNQJ01S0078204.1, read on the forward strand.
TGGAGCTCGATTATCTTCATGATTCAAATGTCTTTGTTTTCAGTCATTTTTATACCCCATGAATAATTTACAACCTGGAAGAATGTACAATCCTCCACGCAGGGCAGTGCAGGGGGGGTTAGCCCCCCTAGGGGGTCCACAGGGTACATCCTCCTGGCTGGGGGGGTCTGGGGGAAAGTGGGCCCCCGACGGGGGTTCAGGGGACAACGTTACCTGATGGGGGTTCAGGGGTGAAGCCCCTGAAGGAAACTTTTCCTTGTAAATGTATATTGTAATTTCATAGTAAATTCTAACTATTTATTATAAGGTCACATATATGACAATAGAAGTTATGTTAGGGTTTTTATGCTTTAGAAGGAAACCCTATTTTATGAGGGAAATTTATTGCAGCTATGAATCATTATGAATATATTATTCTGAGAGAGGAGATTGTGAGAGAAATAAGAGGAAGTTGCAATGGGTGTGTTGTAGGTTGTGTCCCTTCATTTGTTGGATAATAATAAAGAAAGGAACTGAAAATTTCTCCGGTGGGTGTAGCCCACTATGGGTGAACCACGTATATCTCTATCTCTATTGTATTGTGTATCTTTTGTGTTTTATTTCTGCATTTGTTCTATTTTATTGCTCTTTGATCCTATTTTCCTAACAACTAGTATCAGAGCAGAAGGTAACTCACAGGAAAAGAGGGTTCCTAGTTCGAGTGGGAGAAATGGTGGAAGATGCAAACTTTAGGGTCAAGAAATTTAATGGCCAAAACTACAAGTTATGGAAGATGCATATGAAAGATTATTTATATCAAAAGAATATATTCCTACCATTGGCTGGAATAGAAAAGAAGTTGACATCCATGAAGGACGAAGAATGAGAGGTTCTTGATAGAAAGGCACTAGGAATGATACAACTAAGTCTGGTAGTGTCAGTGGCTTTCAATATTTCGAAAGAAAATAAAATGAAGGAGTTGATGGATGAATTGGCTAAACTATATGAAAAAACCGTCGTATCTAATAAAGTATTTCTAATGAAGAGATTATTTAATATGAATATGTGAGAAGGTCGGTCTGTTGCAAATCATTTAAATGAATTTAATACGGTTACTAATCAACTAAGTTCTGTAAAAGTGGACTTTGATGATGAGCTCAGGGCTCTTCTATTATTGTGCTCATTGCCAAAAAGATAGAATGGATTGTTCATGGATGTAAGTAACTATATGTCTGGTTCAAACACTTTAAAATCTTGTGATGTTGTCAGTGTTATCCTTAGCAAGGAAATGCGATGGAAAAGAATAGGTGAGACATCAGGTAATGCATTTAACATGGAGAACAAGGGAAGACAAAAGGATATAGGAAAGGGCTTAGAGAAACATGGGAATTCTAGGAAGGGAATATCCAAATCCATATTTGGAAACATAGATTTCTAGAATTGTGGGAATAAAGGACATCTAAAGAAATACTGCAGAGCTCCGAAGAGACAAAGAGATGGACAACAAGAGAAAAATCAGGAAGCAAATGTAACAAGTGGCGTGTTACAAGATGCTTTGATTCTTTCTGTAGATAATATTTAAGAGTCTTGGGTAGTAGATTCAGGGGCTTCATTTCATTCCACAGCCCATAGGAAACATTTTCTAGATTATGTTCAAGGATATTTTGGACGGGATCATTTGGGTGATGATGCACCATGAAAAATTGTTGGAATGGGAAAGGTAAAAATAAAGAAAAGGAATGGAAACAAATAGTTGTTGAAATAAGTAAGACATGTTCCATATATACAAAAAAATATAATTTCAACAGGGCAGTTGGCAAGTGAAGTTTGTATATCCATATTTACATATAAGGTGTGGAAGGTAACAAAAGGATCATTGGTGATAGAAAAAGGAGATAAGGTAGGTACATTGTATTTATGTATTGGTAATACTGACTCTTCTATCTCTTTAGATTCTACAAGAGTGGATACAATATTGTGGCATCATAGGATTGGACACATGAGTGATAAGGGGATGCAGACACTTCACAAAAGAAAATTGTTGCTAGATCTTAAACAAATTGGTTTGGATTTCTGTGAGCATTGTGTTTATGGAAAATAGAAGAGAGCCATATTTCTAAGATTCAGAAAAGAAAAGAAGAGTGAAAGGTTAGAGCTTGTGCATACATATCTATGGGGACCAACTCATGTATCATATCTTGGTGGCTCTCATTATTATATTACTTTTATTGATGATGTAACTAGAAAAACTTGGGTTTATTGCATTCGACAAAAATATGATGTTTTTGATACTTCTAATAAATGGAAATATTTGGTTGAGAATGAGACAAGAAAAAGGTTGAAGTGTCTCAGATCAGACAATGGAGGTGAATATTGCAGGAAGGATTTTGATGATTACTATTCATACCATGGGATTCGTAGAGAGAAGATAGTTCTAGGAACACCACAAGAAAATGGTGTTTCAGAAAGGATGAATAGGAAAATCATGGAGCATACAAGGAGTATGAGATTGCATGCTTGTTTTCCCTTACAGCTCTGGGCAGATGTTGTAAATATTGTTGTTTACTTAATAAATAGAGGACCTTCAAGCTCTTTGGATGGTAGAATTCCATAGGAGGCATGGATACGTAAAAAGGTAAACTATTATTTTTTGAAGACTTTCGATTCTGAATCATTTGTCCATATTGATCAAGAAAATAGAAAAAAGCTTGAGGCATAATCCAAGAAGTGTAACTTTATTGGATACCGTGTTAATGATTTTGGTTATCTCTTATGGGATTATGGAAATAAAAAATTCATAAGAAATAGAGATGTCATATTCAATGAGAAGGTCATGTACAAAGATCAATTGTAGGGAACTAAATAGGAAAAAGAAAATCTGCAATACACATTGTTTGATGAGATCATTGAAAAAGAAATTCCAAAGGTACCAAAAAAATCAAAATGTACAACAACAAGAGAAACATGTACCTCAAACTCCTTCAAGTGTTGTTACAAGATATACCAGGTTAAGTAGACCCCCTGAACGATACTCTCCTTCATTGTATTATTTATTGTTGATTGATTCTAGTGAACCAGAATGTTATGAAGATGCAATGCATGTAGACATTAAAAATAAGTGGGGCCAAGGAATGAAAGAGGAAATAGATTCCCTTGTAAATAACCATACTTAGGATTTGGTTCAGTTACTTGTAGAAAAAATAGCATTAAAAAATAAATGGGTTTACAAGTTGAAGGAAGAAGATGGAGGCAAAACGCAGTACAAGGCTAGACTTGTTGTAAAGGGGTTTGGACAAAAGAAAGGTATAGATTTTGATGAAATATTTTCTCTTTTTGTTAAATTGACTTCAATTGGGACTATTTTAAGTTTTGTGGCAGTAGAAGATTTTCATCTCGAAGAGTTAGATGTAAAAACAACTTCTCTTCATGGGGATTTGGAGAAAGAGAATTATATGCAACAACCACAGGGGTATGAAGTCAAAGGAAAGGAGAATTTGGTATGCGGGTTGGGGAAGAGATTGTATGGTCTAAATCAAGCTCCAAGGAAGTGGTATTTGAAGTTTTACATGTTTATGACAGAACAAGGTTATAGTAGATGTCATTTTCATCACTGTGTTTATTTTAAAAGGATAGAAAATGGAAGCTATATTATCTTGCTATTATATGTAGATGAAATGGTTGTTGTAGGGTCTAATATGCAGGATATAAATGTTCTCAAGAAGAAATTTGACATTCCATTGTAAATTTGAAAGCATGGACTTCCATTGTAGCTTTATACTAGAAATTAACTACTTGGATCACTTTTTGGTCATACCACTGATTCTTTACCAAATTTTTATTGGTATAATCAAGTCCATATGGTGAGCACCAATGTCAATGCTTCTCTCCTATCCTTTCCAACTATTCATGAAAATTCATTAGAAATTCCACTTAGAATATTTCATGCAAATAATCGAACAATTAGACATCAAGTATGTAGAAATTTTAATACAAATTATGTATTGCATGTATTCTCCTGATCTAACAACTATATTCCACTGTTAAATACATAATCACTTATACAAATATTCTTGCGAAATTTAAAACACGATCGTCAATTTCAATATCAAGAAGAAAGATCAATCACACATAACACAGATGGTTTACCGAGAAAGCATAAAGCTAAAAACCCCACTATCATATGTTATGTATATATCATGGATCATGAAACAATCTCATACAAAAATCTAATCCAAGAGTTCTTAGTACAATATACAATCGTCTCACACTATCATACAAAAATTGACAAATTCATGTCCCAATTTACTCCTTCCAGACAACCTGCCTCCTCTGCGCAATCCATGATAATGGAAATCCATGCAATGAATGAATTCCTCTTGCCTTGGGTTGTGCAATCCTCATGGAAACATCCACTGTGTGTGTGGTTACATGAGTGCACTCACTAATGTCACAATTGATAGTCAAACTGTCCCTTTCACTTGTTATCTCAACTGGGTCTCGACTGGATCTGACATGCATGTAGTTGACAGTGGTAAATCTATAGTTGCATGTGAGATCATTGATTGTGAATTAATTACTAATTAATTCAATGATCTATCACTAGTGTAAGCTTAGTTACAACTAGTACAACTGATCTTAACTCACTTAACTGAGTTAAAGTACTTCACAAATCACATAACTACACATCCAACTATGTTACAACTTCAAATCACTCACTTACAACTAATTTGACTTGCATGTCCCACCGATCAACCTTTGAATTCGAATTTCCTATAGATAACTAATTTGCCACTTCAATTTACTATTTCCAAGTGCTCATTGAGAGTAGACTAATATTTATTGTCCAACTATTATTAAGGGATAATAATAGTCGACATACATCTATAAAGAGAATT
>SNQJ01S0078207.1:0-12215 GCA_010110895.2 Picea sitchensis
ATAGTTTAATTTAGATATAATCTTAATTAGATTTATATTAGACTGTTTAATTTCAGTAAATATATTAGATTGTTTAATTTCAGTAAATATATTAGATTGTTTAATTTCAGTAATGTTTGTTTCTTCTTCATAAAATATAAAAACTCAAAAAAGAGATTCTTGGCTGTCTTAGGGCAGAATACACATGATTTTTGCAGGTTTTAATCAACTCTGTAGGTTGTTCATATTGTACACTTGTGAATAAGAAATATTATAGCTGATAATTAGATAGTTGATTTGAGTTATTACAATAGTAATTAGTGGATTGTATAGAATAATTAGCATTTAGTTTATTAGTTCCTTTTCTTTGTTTTATTAGTTTCTAGTTTCCTTTATTTTAGTTAGTTTCTTGTATTTAGTTATAGTTTAATTTGTTTATTAGTTTAGTTAGGTCACTTAGCTGAGATCAATTCTCTCTTTGGTTTTCTTAGGAGACCTTAGAGCGACCAACGGAGCCGTTAAACTCGTCAGGGTGGTTCATTCCAAACGGCTTGGGTTATTTAGACAACCCCGGACTGGTTCCACTCTCCCAGTTGACGAACGGTCAATTTCGCCCGTCAACAAACCCTTAGCCATATTTATCAACATAGGCACTTTTTCCTAAGACATACTGTCTCACCAGCCAGAATCACATTAAAAATGGGGATGTTACATCCCCTCCCCCTTATTTTAACATTTTCCTCAATGAACAACACCATACAAGTGTACATACATATTACAATGCTAGGATCTCTAACCATTAATCAATATATAGGTTTTCTGGCCTAAAACATAGATACTTAGGAACTCCCATTCAAGACATATATACATAGGTACTCTAGCCCGCCCTCCAAAAAAATACATAATTATTTTCACATACTTAGGAAATCCCATTCAAGACATATATACATAGGCACTCTAGTCCCCCCAAAAACAACATACATAATGATTTTCATATTTTATAATTCTTGTATAAATTACATCTAGCAATCTCTCATTTCTCTCAATCTACACCACTTCCCTTCAGGGCTCCAACTACAACATCTTTGATAATTTTTCAATTCCCACAACAATTCCAACCAACAAGCTCTCATTCCTATCAACCTACACAACCTAAGGATTTCTATCCCTTTCTTTTCACTACAGTCCCTCAGGATATATCACTTCCCTCCAGGACTCCAACACAAGGTCAAACAATAAGTCTCAAAGCTGTAGCTCCAAGAATTTCAGTTGTGATAATGCAATCTACAAAATTTCAAATTGTTGTAAATGTTCCCCTTGGATTACATATTCAAATCCATTTTTCTTCTTCCAATGTGTAACAAGTCCACTATACTTTACTTATTCCATGCCTTCATTCTTGAGCTCTACTTCCTTCTGGTGCTCTTCTTTCCAAGAATTTGATTCATGTCTTCATCTTCAACTATTCCTATACAACCATCATGAAAACATGTAGTATACCTAGGGAGGTACCCAATGAGAATGTGGTTATGTATTATTAGTGGAAGTCATTTAATATATGAGAATGTTGTCATTCAATGTAAGGTGGACTAGGTCCACTATATTAATAAAGGCCCACTATGGTAGTTAAATGTAATAAATGGGAGAAGGCTCTCTAGAAGGTTCCTAGGAGATAGAGAGAGCTATATAAAGAAGTGTAAGAAATGTAATGAGATATAGTGAATAATATTGTGAATGTATCAAGCATTTCTTGAGAAGTGTTATTCTTCCTTAAGTATTAATATATGGTGTTACCATATCTCAAGGGTTTTGTCAACATTCTTGTGTTGAGTGTTTTGGTGAATGGTTTGGTGTTTATTATTGGTTTATTGCTAAAGTATATTTTCATATCTAATCAGGTACTTAACAATTGGTATCATATGTAAGGTAGCTATAGAGGTAGCGAGGAGGACCAGAGGGCCGATAGTGATAATAGTGGAGACCATTCAATGTAAGGTAGCTATAGAGGTAGCGAGGAGGACCAGAGGGCCGATAGTGATAATAGTGGAGACCATTCAATGTAAGGTGGACTAGGTCCACTATATTATTAAATAAGACCCACTATGGTAGTTAGATATAATAAAGTGGTGGTTTTATATATTGTTCCATATATCTTGTGTGGTGAATGTATTCAGATATCGTGTATATCTACTATGGTGGTTTTGTATTCAGGACTTTGAAACATAAAAATTAGTATCAGAGCACTTTCCTTGGTCAAAGAAGGGGAGAGTTGTTTGACTATTTTTGGCATATTTTTTCAGGAAAAATAAGGGCGTCACACTTCAGGTTCATATCTGAAAATTTATGTGTATAATTTGTCCAAACAAATCAGATATTTGAATTCCTCTCATAAAAATACCCAATTTCAAAAAGAAAAATTGGCCGAAACGGAGTCCGGGAAGTGAAGTTATGAGCATTTTAAATTCAACAGTTTTTCAGGGTTTTTTCGGAAAATGTCGCGATTTTCTGCAGTAAGTTATTTCTACGCCCTATTTTTTGTTGAAGATTTATTCCAAGCATGATATTTTTTATTGGAAGAGATGATGGCCCTAGTATTGAATAATTTATACAATATCACAAGTCATTATGGAAAGGGCAGTGGAAATCTTTTGTAGACCAGGGTTTCAAAGGTGATGCTCTCATATGGTGGAAATCCTTTCACCATTATGAGTGGATGTCACTTTCTGAGGAAGCACTTGAAAAAATACTTTTATACAAGTGGTATCATACAAAGAGTAAGCATAAAGACATCACCAAGAGTTTATTTTTATGTGGAAAATATATGTTACAAGTTCATGGTTGTATTCATAAAGAAAATGTCATTGTTTCTATTAACTGTAGTTGCGGATTTTTTTATTATCAATATTTAGTTGGTTAATAGATTGCAAATTCTGGAAAAGAATATTCAAAGCACACAGGTTGCAGGTGAAAATGTTAAAATTTTTAAAGATTTGAAGATCAGTATGGATAAATATGTGTTGCATTCATATTTTGAGGCTCTAGATATGGGTGATGAAGACATTGTTTTGGGATATCCTTGGATAGAATCAGTGGTTACCATTAATATTAATGTGCAAAATAAGTTGCTAAAGTTTTGGTACAATAAAAATTAAATTAAATTGCAGGATGTGTCTCTTAGTAAGAAAGATGGGCCCATGGAAGCTAGAAAATAAGTTATTGTTGAGTATGAATTTGAATCAGAGGTAGAGTCTACAAAAGGAGATGAAGAAAAACTACAGGAAGGACATAATAGGGAAGCTAAGAAGATCATCGACTCAAAGGCACAAAGTGTTGCAGATTTGAAGAAAAAAGAATAGATACCTACAATTGTTATATATCGCCATCCACATCATATAGAGACACAACAGTCATCAAGGCAAGGGCATGTGCATCAACACATTTATACACCAACAGGGCACCGTACATGAAACCAATCAAGAGGTGCATGGAGGACTACAGACACTATAGGAAGAGCTCAGGCTACATAAACAATCCCATGGAAACCCCGAAATGATGTTGAACAAGATCAAGGTGGAAAGGAAACAGAGAGACATCATGTTCGACTTCCATTGGGATGGATGGATGGTCGTACTTGGTACCATTTGGCTACATTGCTTAGCTGGTCATATTGTTGTTAGATTACTGAGAGGGGGGATGAATCAATAATAGAGCAATTTAATCCCTTTTAACCATAAAATGCAAGTGTTATATCAATGTAGAATTATCATCCAATAGTTGCAGAGTAAATAAACAATGAAAAAATGAGTAATCACACACATACACAGTACACCATTGTTTTACGTGGAAACCCAAAGCGAGAGAAAAGAACATAATTCTTTTTCTCATATGTATTTAAGAATCACATTCATTGGAAGCACCAACTTCCTTTGTTTTCCAGCTGCAACTGGAAGAGGATCCAACCCCATAGTTTCTCAGGCTACAACCTGAAGGAAGCTCCAACTCCCCAATTCTATGGATACAAACAGAAGGAGGCTCCAACCCCCTATGTTCTCCATCTACAAACACCTATCCTTTCCCCGTCCAACTACCCTGACATAGAAGTAGAATGATGGAACCACTGTCACACTATCACTATGAGATATATTGTTGTAAACTTGTACCAATCAACCTGCACCAAACAACGTATACCAATAACCTGAACCATGCGTCAACCATGCATCAACCTGTACCTCAACCTGTAATCAACCTGTACCATAAACAAGTGCATCAAAGATGCACCAACCTGTACCATAAACAAGTGCATCAAAGATGCACCAACCTGTACCAAACAACCTGTAGTCAACCTGTACCATAAACAAGTGCATTAACCATGCACCAACCTATACCTTAACCTGTACCATGAACAAGTGCATCAACCATGTACCAAACCTGTACCTCAACCTGTACCGTGAACAAGTGCACCAACCATGCACCAAACCTATACAAATAAAATGTCATAACAACCTGTCCAAACAACCTATCACAACAACATGTCTCATCAATCTTATAAACCAAATCAGATCTACTAACCAAGATCAATCACCAAGACAACTCTAAAATATGTGCATCAACCAATCATAACACAACAACTCATAATCATCACCAAGATCAATATATGCTTCTAATAATATACCAATACAAGTATGTTACATCATCCATAAACCATGTGTCAACAATAATACTAACAAGTGCCTCCAACCATGTACCAAGTATGTACCAATCATGTATCAACTACTCATCAACTATGACTCATCAAGATGTATCAACATCATCAACTATACACCTCATGTATGTGCTAACTCATCAACTACTGGTCTCAACCATGTACCCAAAATGTACCTCAACCAAAATCCCTCATCAATTTCATCATCCAAATCTGATTTGTAACTCTGTAATAGACCTGGTGTATATGATCACATACCTGCAAACCTTCCTTAACTTTAACAACAAGAGACTAGCATGTTCATCAACTTTTCTTTAGTCTCAGATGAATAGTTTTGGATTAGTCAACAACCCTAACTTGAAATAATCATAAATATGTACTTGTAATTAAAAAATATATGAAAATAGTACACAATGTTCTTCAGTGTGTTTATACACTTCCTCCAGGTGTCACTACTTGGAACCTCTCAGAAAATGAGTTATAGAAAAAATGGCATACCTTGCTGAATTCTGGCTTATTCTAGAGAAGGACCTTGTAGAGAATGCCCCCTACGAAATATTTGTTGAATGGATCTTAAAATGTTACAAAGAATACTACAGACTGTACTCTAACCAACAAATTTGGTCTTACTAAATTTGGAATTGTTATGAATAATTTATGATGTTTTTACCCGAAACACCTTAGAAAGCATCATCAAAAGAATTTATCTTCCCTTGAGTTTTGACCTTCTTTTCTTCACCTTCTCTCTAAAATTCGGCTTAGATATCCTTTGGTTACCTCAGTCACCTATAGACATTCAATATTCTCAAGTGTGATGTAAAATTAGATAGCCTTGCCTCTTATTTATACTCTCCAAGTAGCTTCCTTAGAAGCATCTTCTAGGTCACTTTGCCCACTTTCCTTATTTTAGGGTTAATCAACTTCTAACCACTTTTCCAATTAGTAATTTATCCATTAAATTTATTATTTAAATAATTTATTTTGTATCCACTTTGAATTATAGTACACTCATCACTTCACTTTACCTCCAGGGGTTACCTTCTAACCATCTTAAACCACTTTCCTTATTTTAGGGCTAACCCACTTCTAATCACTTGTCAACTTAGTAATTTCTCGATTAACTTTATTATTTAAATAATTTATTTTGTATTCAATTTGAATTATAGTACTCTCATCACTTCAATTTATTATTTACCTTCTAAAAATATCTTAAACCACTTTGACTACTTTGACCTTTTGGGGCTTCTAGATGACTCATGAGGGTTCTCCAACTTCACATGGCCATAACTCTCTAACCGTGAGGAGTTATGTGATGTTACACATACTAATGGAAATGGAATGACATGTACTATACATATAGAATAGTATTACCTACAAATATATCAAAACTCATATCGTTATCCATCAAAAAAACTTGGGTCCATTACCCAAACCTGGGTTCTCCAAATTCACATGGCCATAACTCTCTAACCGTGAGGAGTTATGTGACATTCCTTAGTCAACTATAGATGTTCAATATTCTCAAGTGTGATGTAAAATTAGAGAGTCTTGCCTCTTATTTATACTCTCCAAGTAGCTTCCTTAGAAGCATCTTCTAGGTCACTTTGCCCACTTTCCTTATTTTAGGGTTAACCAACTTCTAACCACTTTTCCAATTAGTAATTTATCCATTAAATTTATTATTTAAATAATTTATTTTGTATCCACTTTGACTTATAGTACACTCATAACTTCACTTTACCTCAAGGGGTTACCTTCTAACCATCTTAAACCACTTTCCTTATTTTATGACTAACCCACTTCTAACCACTTGTCAACTTAGTAATTTCTCCATTAACTTTATTATTTAAATAATTTATTTTGTATTCAATTTGAATTATAATACACTCATCACTTCACTTTATTATTTACCTTCTAAAAATATCTTAAACCACTTTGAATACTTTGACCTTTTGGGGCTTCTAGATGACTCATGAGGGTTCTCCAACTTCACATGGCCATAACTCTCTAACCGTGAGGAGTTATGTGACGTTCCACATACTAATGGAAATGAAATGACATGTACTATCCATATAGAATATTATTACCTGCAAATATATCAAAACTCATACCATTATCTATCAAACAAACTTGGGTCCATTACCTAAACCTGGGTTCTCCAACTTTATATGGCCATAACTCTTTAACTGTGAGGAGTTATGTGAGGAGTTATGTGACGTTTCACATACCACCAGAAATGAAACGACATGTACTATCCATACAGAATAGTCTTACCTTAAAATATATTAAAACTAATACCATTATACTTGAAACAACCTTGGGTCCATTACCCAAACCTTTGTACTACTGAAGTTTTCTACCGAACTTTCTCCAAGGGTTGACATCAATCACTAAGGGTTGAAATAAATCTACAATATCACTCTCCAATGGTTGACATCAATGACAACCAAAAATCCATACCAACTATCCATCAACCTAAGCCAATTGTCTTACAATTGTATGGTTTCTTCTCATGTTTTGAGGATGAAACATGTGAAGGGGGATGGAATGTAGTATACCTAGGGAGGTACCCAATGGGAATGTGGTTATATTTATTAGTGGAAGTCATTTAATATATGAGAATGTGGTCATTTAATGTAAGGTGGACTAGGTCCACTATATTAATAAAGACCCACTATGGTAGTTAAATGTAATAAATGTGTGAAGGCTCTCTAGAAGGTTCTTAGGAGATAGAAAGAGATATATAAAGAAGTGTAAGCAATGTAATGAGATATAGTGAATAATATTGTGAATGTATCAAGAATTGCTTGAGGAGTGTTATCCTTCCTTAAGGATTAATATATGTTGTTACCCTACCTCAAGGGTTTGGTCTACATTCTTGTGTTGAGTGTTTTGGTGAATGGTTTGGTGTTTATTATTGGTTTATTGTTGAAGTATTATTTCAAATCTAATCAGGTACTTAAAAAAACATACATGTTATATACAATATCATATAAAAATTATATTTTCCACATAAGTCCTCAACTCCACAATGCAAAATTTATTCAAGAGTAAGTTTGTAACCATAAGAAACACTTATCTATATGGCTATGATGTGCATCACAAATTCGCCACAGGAAATAACTCATCCCACTATCCTTTTTTTGACACACCCTCATGATTCCAACCACTATTCCATATGAACTCTTAATTTACCTCTTATTTTCTATACTCACCCTTTAGGCTTAGGAATCCACTTCATTGCTACATATTCCCTTGGGAAATACATCATTTTCCAAGGTTTTCACTTGCAAGGAGAGAACCAAATTACTATTAGAAATATTATATTAATCTACAACCTATGGAAACCATAGGGTTCCTGTCTCATAACAATATCCTTCCTCCCGATATTTCCATATTTAATAGTAATCATCTTAGTTGTATCAAACACATAAATTCACCATGAGATATCATCATAGAAATTTCACTTATTAATTTTTCAAATATGTTTCATATAGGAAATCAAATTTCCCAAGCATGACATTCCTTTTCATAATGTTTGTCTCTTGTAGCAGTAGGTATCTGTATTCCTTATGGGATTACATCATTTCCATATCCAATTCCACTCTTCCCACAGTCTTTCTCAACTTTCAATCAACCAAACAAATTGTCAATATTCATGCACATTATCTTTTTATTGCAACACTTGCAACAACCCATGAAGTGATCTCAGAATTATATCATATCAACAATTCAATAACTTACAACTATTAGTCATATTAATTTTATAATGAAACTATCATTCACTATATTTTCATTATTAACACACTCAATCATTACATATCCAATCAAGCATTTCTATCATTAAACCGGTGTGCCAATTACCCATGGACACATCTACACAATGCATCCTTGAATTAAATATAGAATACCACATATATGTTGAATTTTGTAACTATGGTCGGTATTCATAATGTATATTTTTTATCTCAAAATATTTGTAAAGAATATTTAAATGATCGAGACATGAGAAAAAATATTTTTGAGTCAATTCCTCCCTCATAATTTTAAGAGGGAAAGTTTGAATTTGTAAAAATGAATTTTTGGCTTCAATTTGTACAAGACATCCCTTCTCCAAATCAAGTCATCCCACAGTATTAAATATAAACCATTGTAAATTCATCCCTAAAACTAAGTAACAAATTAGTATAAATAAACGCACTGGCCTCCTCATTTACACGACAATTTTCCTTCCTCATAAGAGCAACTACAGATACATAGGTTCGTTGGTTTCTGGAGAAACTAAGCATCTCAAGAAAAGATATCCTGATATCTATTTTTCATTCTTCTTTCTCCTCTCTCTAGTTCCCATGCATGATCTCTCTCTCTCTGTAATTCTCATCTTTCTGTAGCTGGTGATCTCTCTCTTGTGCACAACTTCCTGTGATGTTGTTGCAGCTGCTTATGTATCTATTAGGTTTTGAATTGGAGGCTAATACTACGTTCTAAGTGTTTCTCTTGTTGTATAAATAATTTATCTATTAAGAAGGGTTGTTGGGTCCCCCCCCTCGGGTGGGTTTTCCTAGGGTAAATATTGTGTCTTTTTGTGATCTCTATTTTTCTACTTTTCTACTACATTTATATGGTTGAATTTATGAAGTGTAATTTCTTAATTATATATTGAAAAGTAAAAAGGAATAAACCATTAGAAGTAATTATTAGTATTTCATAAACATTGTATCTAGATATATTGTTTTAGGAATTTCAACATGATATCAAATATTTGGTGAAGAAAAGAACTTTGATATCTCCATCAAAGAAAGACCTATCTCCAAGAAGACCCTTCTTCATCTAATTTTCACTTATGGCTTCCTCCATGAAATCAGAGAACAAGCTAGAAGGGGCGTCAAACTTCAGAACATGGAAAACTAGTATTGACCTTATCCTGGCCAAGAACAAAGTTATTGATATGGTGAAAGGAAAGATCCCATAACTAGAAGATAATACAAAAAAGAAGAATTTTAAAGAGAATGATATCATTTTAATGAGTCTCATTGTGGACTCAATCAAAGATCATTTGATTCCCTATATATAAAATCTAGATACATCGAAGAAAATGTATGATTCCCTAAAAAATCTATTTACAATACAAAATGTTGGTCAAGTTATGAGTCTGAAGAATGATCTTCATGATGTTAAAAGGACAGAAGATAATACATTAGCATCATATTTTGTAAATATCTCCCAGCTAAGAGATCAAATTCAAGCTATCGATGAATCCATTCCTGAAAGAGAGAATCAAAGAGATCATGACTAATGCTCTTAATGGTCTACCTAGATCATGGAATGCATTTTCATCAAGTATAAACACAAGAAAGTAATTTCCTACCTTTGAAGAACTATGGACTTGTTGCGTTCAATAAGATTCAAGGATCATGACAAGAGAAAGAATCCAAAATGAAGAAGACTTGCATGCCTATGCAACAAGATTCAAGAGAAATGGAGGCAAGAAGAAATTTGATTCTCAAAATAAGAATTCCGGAAGAAGGCCTAATCAACAAAGGAAGAAAGACATGTGAAAGGTTCAGTGTTATAGTTGTCATAAATTTAGACATTACAAAAGTGAATTTCCTGAACTAGCAAAGAAGAGGAAAGGAAAGCATCATGCTTTTGCAGCTGATGTGAATGATGAAGAACCTTCAAAGAAAAGCAAGAAATAAAAAATATATTTCTTTTATTTCTCAGCACTAATAGGATCTACTAAAGATGATGATGATATGTGGATAATAGATAGCGGCGATTATAGAAACATGACAGGTTATCATTAAAATATCAAAAGCATAAGGGAGAAAAAGGATATCTCAGAAAGTGGAGCTTGGAGACAATCACTCTTATGCAGTCAATGGCATTGGGAAAGCATCTATTGATCTAGAATAAGGTAACAATGTACATATAAAAAATGTTCTATATGTACCAGGTTTGAAAAATAATTTAGTTTCCATTTCTTGTTTAGAATATAAAGGAGACATAATAACATTTATTGATGGGAAATTACTTATATGGATTACGCATTCAAGTATAGATAATGCTAGAGTTATTGGAATTCAAGAAGGAAGATTGTATAAACTCTTAGGTCAAAATTCCCAAGACCTTGTACATGATGAACTCAATCCTAGTGAGTTATGGAATAGAAGTAATTTTGACCTTCATTATCAAGCATTTCCATCTCTAAAACAAATGGTTGTAGGTGTACCAGAGTTGCAACCAGTACAAGAAGGTGTTTGCAGAGGTTGTGCACTTGGGAAGAATGTTAAAAGGTAATTCCCAAGCAGTGAAAATAGATCTAAGGAGATATTGAGCTTAATAAATTTAGATGATGTGGTAATATGCCTGTGAACTCCCTAGGAGTCTCTCTTTACTATGTAACATTTATTGATGACTTCTCATGGAAAAATTGGATGTTCCTGTTGAAGACAAAATATGAAGTATTTGATAAGTTTCAAGAATTCAAAGTGGAAGTGGAAAACTTGAACGGTAAGAATATCAAGACTCTAAGGTCTGATAATGGAGGAGAGTGTTGATACTGAGAGGGGGGTGAATCAGTATCAAGTACAATTTGGAAACTTTTTCAACTTATACTTCAACCATATTATATATTCAATTATATCTAATGAGAAATGAACAATAGTAGAAGAGTTACACCAATACACCACAATACACCATGCACAATATATGAGAAATATTTAACATAAGATTCTGAAATTTGTACACAGGAAACTAAAACCCATACTCTTTCCAATGCAATTGGTCTCACTTAATTTGGATTCTATATGAACATGTTATGACTATTTTACCTGGAACACCTGTTTATGACTAGCCTCAGGACTAGTAAAAAATCCTATCTTCCATAGAGTGTATCTCCAAAATTATAGCAAATAAAGAGATGCATTTTTTACCAAAGGTACTTAGATATGTCTTCTCAATATCATAAATATTTCACCATCTGAACCGTTCTAGAAAAACAATTATAGAGAAAATGGTAAGATGACTTGTAAATAACATATCTTAGAACACACCATCAAAAGACTTCATCCTCCCTTGAAATCCGTCCTTATTTACTTCATATTTCCTCTGAAATTCGAATTATATCTCCTTGTTCATTAACAAACTTGTGTGTATTGAAAAATCAATGTTTAATGAGATGTATTTATACCCTTTATGTCACTTCCTTTTAACATTAGGGCCAACCTGACACTTTCTTATTTTGTAATTCTTTTCTTTAATTGTCTTCAGGTATGACATGTACTTCCTTATTCAATTCACTTTGTCATCTTCAAAAATTCATTTCTCCTCAACCATGAGGATCCACGTGACATGACACCTACCACCATAAACTATTGGATTACTAAGAGGGGCGGTGAATCAGTAATAGCGTAATTATAATCCTTTTTCTTCAAATGTTATATCAATGTAGAATTATTATCCAATAATGAGCAGTAAGAAATAAACAATCACACACATACACAGTACACCAATTTTTTACGTGGAAACCCAA
>SNQJ01S0078207.1:14361-33791 GCA_010110895.2 Picea sitchensis
CTTACTCCACAAAGTGTCTTCCCGTGAGGGATTTCACCATAAGGGGACCACTTTGGAGTTCATCCATATTTACTTCTTATCAACCATGACAAAAAAATAATGAGTCATATTTACATCAAACAATAATGGTTCCATTACCTAAACCTTTGTGCTACGGGGCTTTCTTCAAGGGTTGACATCAATGACAACCAACCTTAATCAACAGAAAGAACATGATGTATATTATCCATCCGTGGGTGTTGTATATGCATGTTCACTGTCCTTCATGTCCAAATACCTTCATCAATCTTGGGGTCCAAAACCAATGACTAGGGTTGACATCAATGACAACAACCAATCTTCCAACAATCTCCCCCTTTGTAATTGATGGCAACACTCATGCTCCCCCTCTCATCATGATCCCAATTTTTCTCCCCCTTTGACATCAATGTCAAAGGGTGGGGTTTCTCCTCATGAGTTCAATGGAATAAGGTGACCTTGTTCTTTGGGGTTCCTCCCCTTGAACATGTGGAAATCAATAATACTTCATCCTTATTTTTGGTCTTTGGGAATTTTTCTTCCTTGGAATCCTTTTGTGTGGCTTCTGTATTCTCTCTCTTCTTCATGTCTAGTGTTAGCATCAGGAGTCACTCCTGTATTGTAGCAGGAGTAAGGCCGATACCCATCAATTTATATGTCACAGGTTATTTATAAAGGGTGATTGAATGGGAGTAAACATGGAACAATATTGTTTTAACTCAGAAAACTGGGTTGGAAATACAAAGCTAGGTAAGGTCTTGATCTAACTTATGCTAGTGAGTTTTAATAGTGGTGATTACGTGGAGGAAAATTGACAGAGGAATGAAAGTTTGCTTTGTACATCCAGTCTTCCAATAGCCTTTAGAGGAAAATTCTCAAATATGAGATCCTCTCAGATATGAAAACTTCAAGAAACTTAAAACGTTGCAAAAATTGATATAATCAAACCTAAATTATATAGTCATTACAACACCCGAATAGATCATCCATGCCTGGTCTTTAAGAGTCAGAAGAAAAGAGTAAGGAATAGGTTGGCTTCCATTAAACAAGAAGTCTCAAATATCAGTCTATAACCAGAGAACCAGAGGCCTCACTAAAACTTAATAATCAGGAGCTTAGCTCTACCTTCGATGCTAACAAAATGGAAAAAATGCCTACATATACTTAGAACTGGCTATGTTGCTCAAACACGATCATGTCATACATTCAAGGCTTTATGTTGATGATATTATCTGTTAGGCTGCGCATGCAGACAATGTTCAGACTGCCCATGCAGTCTTCTATTGGATGCGATCTCTGTCAGTCTAGACTGACAACCTGACTCCATGCTTTGCCCCTCTCTGGCCTTCTATTTAAGGGAGGAGATTATGTCTCACCCACCTTTCTTATTTTCATTAAATTATACCTCGGGATCAAAGAGGCCCAAGTCAACTCTACTCCTGAACAACGTGGTGGACTTCCCTTGACTGTTGCTGCTTCGTTGGACTGCTACGAGGGGACCCGGTTGGTAGATATGGACGATAATCTTGGTGAGGACGATGGATCCAACGTCGTGAAGGTGAGATGAGGGGTGCCCATGTGGTCAGGTGAGACAGATGGAGGGTGACATGGAAAGTGTGGGTAAAGGAAGATGTGCACACTTCCCTAGGATAGGTCAGAGGTGGAGTGGCATGGGGTGATGATGTGGGGGAAAATGTGAGGCTGCGGCAACAGACATTATGAGACCATTTGCCAGGGAGGACGTGAGAGGTAGGACACTTGGGAAGAGATGATAGGTGGGAGTGATAAGGGTCTATGACCTAGAAGTGAGTGGAAGATAGGTGTAGCATAATGAGATGGGAAGTGGGAGCGGAGGATGTGATGGGCGGAGATGAGAGACGAAGTGGGAGACAAATTTCAGTGGGAGGCAGGAGCGGTAAGCAGAGAAGGTAAGTGGTATATCAGAGGGGGGGTTAGGTGGTAAGAGGTTTTAGGGGGGGATTCCAACATCATGAAGAGGCACTATGATAGTGAGGGGCCCACAATCTAGAACCACCATATCAGACTCCTCCCCATTAAAGGTAGAAAGGCAGGTGGGTCTGGAATTGAACCTGTGTCGTAGATCTGAGCATGCAGATTTTGGCCACCCAGATCTACTCATTGCTTATCCCAACACACTCTTTCAATTCAAACTTAGGATAAGTGGGGTTTTGACCCACTTCTTGCCATTTTGCGCTGAAGGGGGTCACTTCTCAGGAAAACACCCCCCTTACCAATTTATGTGATAACATTATGATCCATTGGGGATGGCTTACTCCCTGTGAGATGCCAAGAACTCTTTTGTAGTTTCAGTGCCTTGTTGTTGGGATATGGAGTCACGTATGAACTAAAATTATAAACAAAAGAAAAACAATATTTACAAATACATGAGAGCCACTTGTGGCTCAAGTAAAACATTTTTTTAGGAAATGCCCATTCACAGGGCCATTAAAAAATTCTTCGCCCTTCAAGTCCTACAACCTATAAGTATTATTTGAAAATAATTCAGATATTGTGAAAGGCCCGATCCACAAGGATTCAAATTTTTTGTGCTTTCCTTTATCCTTCCTGGGTGCATCCCATTTAAGCACTAAATCTCCCAGCTAGAAATCTTCTTTTCTTTCCTTTCTGTAAAAGGTTTGCTTGATCCTTTGCTGACGATCATGAGCTTTGTCCATCACCTGATCTCTATCTTGTTGGACCTCTACCAACTATTGAATCCTTATGATCATATCATCAGGCTCTCCTTGATAATCCTAAAATATTTTTTCTACAGGTAGAGCCAGCTGAGAGGGAAAAACAACCTCAGTCCCATAAAAAAGTTGGAAAGGGGAGATACCTATGGATATTTTTGTTGTCAATTGATCAGCCTATTGGCGTTGGAAGTCACTCCTATATTGCAGCAAAAGCAGAGCCCAATGCCCATCAATTTATGTCATGATTTGTTTATAAAAGGGGGGGTGATCGAATGGAAGTAAACTCAGAATGATATCGCTCACTCAGAAAACTAGGTTGGGATAGCAAGGACATGCGAGGTCTTGATCTAACTTAAGCCAGTAAATTTGCATAGTGGTGAGTAAGTGAAAGAAAAGAAGGGGAAAAGTCTCTGATATGAGATCCTCTCAGACCAGAGAAACTTCAAAGTAAACCTCAAACATTGTGGAACTAATACAATCAAACATACATCATATAGTTATAGCAACACCCGACTGAATCATCCATGCCCGGGCTCTTAAGATTAAAAAGAAAAAGGAAAGGACGAGGCTGGCTGCCATTAAACAAGAAATCTCAAAACATCAGTCTATATCTAGAGAACCAGAGGCTAAGTTAAAGCTTTACAGTTGGGAGATTCGCTCTACCATCAATAGATTACAAAAATGGAAAAATTCCCTACATATACCTCAAGCCAATAATAGCAGCAAAACCAAATCTTATCATTAAAAACATTACGTATGCATGTTTACTAGCAGACTGCACCTATAGTCTCTGGACAATCGTGCGCTTGTGTCAGACACAACCAGGCTCCTAGAAACCCAGCAACAGAATTGACCTATCTTAGGTCCCTTTCCAGACTTTCCATTTATGGTGGAGACGATGTCTAACCACCACCAACCACCTCAATAATTGCTTCCTTGGGATTGGGAATGGCCCAACCAACTCTGCGTTCTTGGAACGTGGAATCCTTCTCATGCTACCATCTTGATTGACTGAACGGCCTAATGGATAGGGTGTGGAGGCCGGTGCAAAGACTGGGGCACATAATTGGAAGTTGTGGATGAGTGGTGACTAGGCAGGGATGAGGGGAATTAGTGACTGAGGAGGTGGCAGGACATGATTGGTCAAGGGAGGACACGTTGCTTATGATGGAGTGATGTGGAAAAGAGAGGGATAGGTGTCAGAAGGAAAGATGCTGAAATGAGAATAAGGTGGGCCAGAATGGTGCTAAATGGAGGTGAGATATGGAGTGGAAGATAGGTGGCGGCAGATGAAAGGTGGGAGAAATAGTGAGGGGATGATAGGGGGACCCACTTTAAGCCTCCAATTCTGGACACCCCCCCCCCTCATTAAAGGTAGAATAGAGGGGGGGGGGTCTGAAATCCATCCTCAACCGCATATCTAGGCACCTTGATCCTAGCTACTCAGACTTGCGCACTCAATTCCGGACCCCTCCCCTCTGCCTTAAAGGAAGAAAGGCGAGGGGGATTTGGAATCCAACCTTGTCCATATATCTAGGTGCATAGATCTTGGTCACCCAGATTTGTTTGCTGCTTAACAAAATGCACATTGTGCCCCAAACTTAGGGTAAGTGGGTTTTTACTCCACTTCTTACCATCTTTTCGCCAAAGGGGGTTGCCTATTAGGAAAAATACCCCCCTACATGTTTAGGTACAAACATTAGGCTCCATGGGGGATAGAGTTGTCCCTGTGATGCTCTAAGAACTCATTCTACAGTTCCAGTGCCTTGATGTTGGGCTATGGAGTCATTTATTAAGCCGAAGATAAATAGAAAACAATATTTACCAAAACAGAGGAGCCGCTTAGGCTCAGAAAAACCATTTCTTCAGAAAATGCCCATTTACTAGGCCATTAAAAACTTCTTCACCCTCCAAATCCTGCAACCTGTAGGTGTTGTTCAAGAATAATTTAGAGATTTTGAAGGGCCCAATCTAGAGGGCATCGAACTTGTTGTGTTTGCCTCTGTCCTATCTAGGTGCATTCCACTTAAACACCAAATTTCCCATCTCGAATTCCTTCCTCCTGAACTTCCTGTCAAAGGCCTACTTGATCTTCTGCTGATGATTGTAAGCTTTGTCCATTACCTTCTCCCTAATCTTCTACAGTTCCATCACTTGATGAATTATTCTGAACATATGGTCTGGCTCTCCTTCATGATCCTGAAAGAATTTTGCTACAGGTAAAGAGAGATGAGTGGGAAAAACAACCTCCATCCCATAAACAAGTTGAAAAGGTGAGGTGCTGAGGGACTTCTTTGTTGTCACTCGATCGGCCCATAGAGAGAATTTGAGCTTTGAATCCCAGGCCCTCTTATCGTCTTCCAATAATCTTTTAATGAGCTTGATCAGGCTTTTATTAGAAGAATATGCCAGTCCATTTCCTTGAGGATAATAGGGAGTGGAGTGAATTAGTGAAATCTCAAACTGCTCACAGAACTTAACCAGGGGCTTAGACTTGAAAGAAGCAGCATTATCGGTGACAATTCTGTTGGGACAACCAAATCTGGCTATGATGGCCTCCAGGAAACTGATAATTACCTTGTGTGAAGCACTCCTTGTGGGGACAACCTCTATCCACTTGGTGAAGTAGTCCGTTGCGGTCAGGATCCATCTATGTTGGCCACTTGAAGGAGGATGAATTTCTCCAATGAAGTCCAACCCCCACTATTGAAAGGGTGTTGAAGCTACTACAGGCTTTAGTGGCAGGGATTTGAGCTACTTCTTTCCTGATAACTTTTGGCATTTGATGCATGCTCTGATTTCTCTGTAGACATCAACGAATAAAGTGGGCCAGTAGTACCCAACCCTGTGAATTTTGTGGGTTGTGGTCTTCTATAAATGATTCTCCCCACAAAGGCCACTATGGAAATCAAACGTAACTTTCTGGGATTCCTGTGGGTCTAGACACCTCAGAAACACCCCTAGAGGGTCTCTCCAGTACAAGGCTTGGTCAATAAGGCAATATCTGACCGCCTTGAGCTTCAAAGATCTTGCCTTTCTTTTTCCCATTCCATCAGGAGGCTTCAACTCTTTCATAAAGTACAAAATGTCTCTATACCAAGTGCATTCTAATAGTGATAATCCGCCCTGAGAGCTCTTGTTGGACAACTTAGCTTGCTGATTTTCTGAGCAATCATTGACGAAGCTAACCCCTAAGGCCCTGCAATTGGATTCAGCCAACAACTTGGCTAAACCCTACCCTTTTACCAAATTGGTGGGCTTAATCTCCAGGTCAAACTCTAGGATCTTGGCAATCCATTTACCTCTTCTCCTATCTATGTCAGGCTGTACAAGGATGTCCTTCATAGAGGTTGAAGGAACGTATGTAATCACTCTTGATTGTAGGACATAGACTCTGAAATATTTGAGAGCTTTCACCAAGGCATAGGTATGTTTATCCATGATCTCGTACCTGATTTCTGCATCTCTTAATGCCTTACTGAAAAAAGAAATGGGTTGCTCTCTCCCTTCCTCATTTTTCTGCAATAAGACCGTTGCCACTGTATCAAAAGAAGAAAAAGAAAAAAATAGGAAATCCTAGGAATAATTAGGACTGATCAGTACATGTGCCTCAGTCAATGCCTTCTTTATTTGGACAAAAGATTCCCTAGGCTCAACACTCCATTTTACTTCATTTCCCTTTCTGAGCACGGTTGTGATGTGTTTCACCATCTCAGCAAAATTTGAGATGAACCTCCTCAGAAAGTTAATCTTCCCTAAAAAATCCTGAACTTCCTTTCTAGACCTAGGAAGTGATAGGGTCTGAATTGCCTCTACCCTGCTGGGGTCAATTCTTACCCCCTCTGCTGATACTATATGGCCTAACATCTTCCCCTCCTTCATAGCAAACAAATATTTCTTGGGATTTAAAGAAAGGCCAAACTTCCGACATTTCAAGAAAACTTTCCTTAAGTGACAACAGTGCTCTTTATCAGACCTGGAGAAGACTGTGATGTCATCCAGATAGATCACCACAAACTAATATTTTTCCCCGATGAAGGCTATGTCCATGGCTCGCTGAAATGTTGCTCCTGCATTCATTAGTCCAAAAGGCATTTTGGCATACATGAAAGTGCCCCAAGGAGTGGTGAAGGCTATTTTTTATCTGTCCTCAGGCATGACTGATATCTGATTATAGCCAGAAAAACCATCAATCATGGATATCCTAGAAATCAACACAGAGATAGGCAAGGGATAGTTTTCTTTCTTTGAGCTACTGTTCAGGTTCCTGAAATCAACACAGAACCTAATTTCTCCACTTTTCTTCCTCACTGGGACCAAATTGGCCACCCATTCAGAATATCTCAAGGGGACAATGATTTGGGCATCTAAAAACTTCTTCACTTCTCTTTCCATGGCAGGAAACAACATGGAATTTATCTGTCTTAGCTTCTGCCTGAATGACTTAGCTTCTTCCTTCAGTGGGATCTTGTGTTCAATGACAGATGTGTCATATGTCTTAAGGTCTTCATAGGTCCATGAAAACACATCAGAAAATTCCTTTAATAACTCAGTATACTCAGCCCTTTGTTCTTGGGTCAGGCTACTTGATAACTTGACAAACTTGGGCTCCTCCTATATGCCAATGTTTCACTCAGCTGTATCAGCATCTCCTCCTGAAATCCTACCTTTTACTACCACATCATTCCCATCGAACAATCTTTCTAAAGGGACTAGTCCCTTCAGAATGTGATTGCTGGGCAGATGAATAATATGGTGATTAGCAATTTCATCTAAAAATATCTCAAGGTGAGGGTGAATTTTTGGATCAGGGTCTTAATCAATGTGCAATGAAGAAAATTTATCGATGGACTGAATAAATTTTTCGATTTCAATATTGTCTCCGAATACCTTCCAATGCTTGACATTGTCTAGGACGGATGGCCTATATCTTATCTCAACCCCATATTTGATCTTAGGTGGCAGAGGGATCTTGAACAGAATAGATGAGACAGCTAAGGAATTGGCCAAAGTATTCTCCTCTCATGGAATACAAGACATGTTGAAAGCCGAGAATAAATTATCAATCAGGTCCCATACCTCATTTCTGTAACTTCTGAGCCGAGGATGCTCAGCCCGATAATCATTTCTGACTTGCTGGATTATCAACTCAGCATCTCTGAACACTGCTATCTCCTTAATTCCCATTTCTTTTGCAGCCCTCATACCCAGAATAAGAGCTTCATATTCTGCCACATTGTTGGTAGTTTCAAATTCCAGCTTGTATGATAGGGATATGGTTTCCTAACAAGGTGATAGAAAAACCACTCTAGCACTATCTCCTATGCTAGAAGAAGCTCCGTCGAAGAACATATTCCAAACAAAGGTGGTTGGAGGAGGTATCTAAGGATTAAAAATGAGATGCTTTCGGATCTGTAAAGGAGCTTCAGGAGTCTCAGTGATCTGCAATAAACTAGACCCCAAATCAATGTCAAGTGAAAAGATGGGATGATTGGTGGGGCTTTCTTCATCACTAACAATGTAGGCCAGCTGAGCTTCTTTGTACAACCTCCTGTGTTCCCCTCCGAAGAATAGAATGGCGGTGTATGTAAGATCCATTTGTAATGTTCCTCTAAGTATTTTAATCCAAGATCTTGACAACAACATGCCAAACTTGGGGGGAACATCAACTACCACAATGTCCATGACCACACTCTTAATTGGTAGTTTAAATAAAGAGACTATCAAGTCTTTGATGACCCCAAGGCATTGCACCCTCCTTGAATCAAAAAAGTACATATCATGATAAAATTTTGTCACTTCCAGTCCCAATTCTTCCATGACTATTTTGGGCATAAGGTTGTGGGAAGCTCCTGAATCCATGAGGCAATTATGCATCACCTTATCATGTATGTTCAGGGATGTGTAGAAGGGAGGGGATGAATCATATCTGTCTTCTACCATGGGGCCTAGGAAAACTATTTTCTTTTCATATTGAAGGTTTACTGAGTCTGTGGTAGGCTGGGGGGACTCGGATTGTAGCATCTTGGAGAGGGATCTTTTGAAATCCTCATTTTTAACTAGCTCTGAGAGGGGTACGAGAGTTCTAATCTTTTGAATTTCATGCTGAAAACTAAAGGAGGAAATAAGATTAGGAGCTTCCCTTACCTCAGAGTCAGGTTCTTTAGCTGCTGGTGAAGTATTCTGAGATTTAATTTCTTTAGTAGTGATTGTTGCAGATTTAGTAGGCCTTTTTGCTATGGGGGGCTGATCCTAGCTATCAAAATTCCCTTCTTTCTTATTTGACCTAAGATGATATCTGTTAGGAGTGTTGCTGGCTCTTTCCCCTTTTCCTGACTCATTGACTTGACTGTTCATAAGGGATTCTTCATATATAGATTGAGTCAAATGGGGAAAAGGGAAGGTGTCTTCAATACAGTGAATTTCAGGCTCGAGCTCATCTATCTCCTCTCCTTCCTCATGAGAAACTAGGTTATTTTGGAGAGGAGTTTGAATCCTTTGATCTTCTCTATCCTTTCCCCTTTGTTCGCTTGAAAAATCCTATGGCACATTGTTACTAGGCTTCCTGAAGCTTCTGTTATCAGTATTTTGGGGATTTATGTACATGGACTTCCCTTCTAACTCCCACCTTTACATTCTAGCTGAAAGTGATTTTAGCATTCTAGTTACCTCATCCATATGAAAGGGAAGGGGAGAGGAATTGGATGGGGAGGCTTCAGGTTTTTCCTGGATATGTATCTATCAGCCTTATTCCTGAGTCGGTTAATAGCCATTATGTTAGATTCTACTTCCATGGATGCATCCTGCATGTGAGCCAGAGTAGTGGCTCTCCTTTCCCTCAACATAAGGCAAAAATTGGGATCAAAAGCGCTAGCATAAGTGATCTTAGCAGAGGCTTCTGAGGGATTTATCTCAGTGGGGATTTTATTGTACATTTTTTTGAATCTCTTAGAGAAGTCAGAGACAAACTCTCTTTCCTTTCTCTTTAAAGACCCAAACTCTGCCATGTAATACATGAAGTCTTTTTTGTCTCCCCAATGTCTCAAAAAGGCATTATCCAAAGCCTCAATACCATCTATAGATCTAGGAGGCAGGGCCCTAAACCACCTTCTAGCCTCGCCTTCAAGGCTATGGACGGAAATCCTTATTCATACATCTGCATGCATGATAACATGATCATCTGTGAAGCTGTAAAAGGCTTCAATGTGTTCTTCTATAGCTATGTGCCCTTGGCCTATAAACTTGGGCAACTTCTTAAGGTAGCCATCTACTGGGAGGGCATTGAGAGGCTAAGGTAACACAAGGGGAGCATACCTAGAAGCTAGTATAGCCTCCATTCTGGTCATGGGGGGATTTTCTCCTACCATCAGAATATTAGGTGGAGGAGAACTCAGAGGAGATGGAGCTCAAACAGGTAATACTGGGAATATTCTACCATGTGGAGGGGGAAACAATGGAGGATTCAAAGAGAAGGCTAAGGGGCTTGAGTTAGCAGACACTTCTCTCTATGGACTGGTAGCAACAGTAACAAGAGGTGGGTTGGTGAAATCTTCTGTGGTATAGGGTCTACGAAAAGGTACCACTTCAGGGGAGAGGGGAGTGACAAGGATTTCTCCCTCCTGACCGGGAGGGGAAAACTCAGTAGGAACACTCTCAAAATTCAAAAAATGGGAAACTTCAGAAATAGGTCTACTAGGAATCTGAGAAGAAGAAAATAGAGTTTCTACAGAAGGAGGTGGTGAATTACCTAGTTCAATGGTGGAAGTTTCTCCTTGAGAGGCCTTCCCTTTTCTAATGATCACCTCTAGGTCAGCTTCAGGTGTAGCTAGAGGCAGCTATGGATGGGACCGCATGTGTCTACCTCTGGAAGCCACAATTAACACAACAGGTTCACCCCAGTGGAGTTGTCACAATGGAGTCTCTAGGTGCACAGTAGAAATCTTCAAGGGCTTTGATGCCTGATGCACCTTTAGAATCAGAGGTTCGATGTCGTTCAATCCCAGGGAAAATTTTCAAATTTGTCCCCGACAATGACGTCGGAAATGTTGGCGTTGGAAGTCACCCCTGGATTGCAGTAGGAGAAGAGCCTGACGCCCATCAGTTTATGTCACAATTTTTTTATAAAAGGGGGGGTGATCAAATGGAAGTAAACTCATAATGATATCGCTCACTCAGAAAACTAGGTTGGAACAACAAGGACATGCGAGGTCTTGATCTAACTTAAGCCAGTAAATTTGCATAGTGGTGAGTAAGTGAAAGAAAAAAAGGGGAAAAGTCTCTGATATGAGATCCTCTTAGACCAGAGAAACTTCAAAGTAAACCTCAAACATTTCGGAACTAATACAATCAAACATACATCATATAGTTACAACAACACTCGACTGGATCATCCATGCCCGGGCTCTTAAGATTCAGAAGAAAAAGGAAAGGAGGAGGTTGGCTGCCATTAAACAAGAAATCTCAAAACATCAGTCTATATCTAGAGAACCAGAGGCTAAGTTAAATCTTTACAGTCAGGAGCTTTGCTCTACCATCAATAGATTATAAAAATGGCAAAATTGCCTACATATACCGGAAGCCAATAACAACAACAAAACCAAATCTTATCATTAAAAACATTATGTCTACATGTTTACTAGTAGAATGCACCTACAGTCTCTAGATGATCGTTTTCTTGTGTCAGACGCAACCAAGCTCCTGGAAACCTTGCAATAGAATTGACCTGTCTTAGGTCCCTTTCCGGACTTTCCATATATGGTGGAGACGATGTCTAACCATGACCAACCACCTCAATAACTTCTTCCTTGGGATTGGGAATGGCCCGACCAACTCTGCATTCTTGGAACATTGAATCCTTCTTGCGCAACCACCTGGATCGACTGAACAGTCTAATGGATAGGGCGTGGAGGCCGGTGTGAAGACTAGGGCACATAATTGGAAGTGGTGGATGAGTGGTGACTAGGTAGGGATGAGGGGAATCAATGAATGAGGAGGTGGCGGGACATGATTGGTCAAGGGAGGACACGTTTCTCATGATGGAGTGATGTGAAAAAGAGAGGGATAGGTGTCAGAAGGCAAGACGCTGAAATGAGAATAAGGTGGGCCAGGATGGTGCTAAATGGAGCTGAGATATGGAGTGGAAGACAGGTGGTGGCAGATAAAAGGTAGGGGAAATCGTGAGGGGATGATAGGGGAACCCACTTTAAGCCGCCAATTCTCGACCCCCCCCCCCCTCATTAAAGGTATAATAGTGGGGGGGGGTCCAGAATCCATCCTCAACTACAGATCTAGGTGCCTTAATCTTAGCCGTTTAGACTTGCGCACTCAATTCTAGACCCCCCCCTCCGCCTTAAAGGCAGAAAGGCGAGGGGGATCCAGAATCCAACCTTGTTTGTAGATCTGGGCGCATAGATCCTGGCCACCCATCTTTGTCTGCTTCTTAATGAAAATGCACATTGCACCCCAAACTTAGGGTAAGTGGATTTTTACTCCACTTCTTGCCATATTTTCGCCAAAGGGGGTCGCCTATTAGGAAAAATACCCCCCTACATGTTTAGGTACAACATATCCCACAAAGTGAATTTTAGCTTTGAATCCCATGCCTTCTTATTATCCTCTAATAGTCTTTTAATAAGCGTGATCAAAATTTTATTAGAGGACTCTTCCTATCCATTTACTTGGGGATAATAAGGACTAGAGTGAATTAATGAAATCCCAAAATGCTCACAGAACTTGATCAAAGGCTCAGACTTGAATGATGCAGCATTATCAGTGATAATTTTTCTAGGACAACCAAACCTTGCTATGATATCCTCCAGGAAACTGATGATTACCTTGTGTGAAGCACTCTTGGTGGGGATGGCTTATATCCATTTGGTGAAATAATCTATTGCAGTTAAGATCCATCTATTTTGACGAATTGAAGTAGGATGAATCTCCCCAATGAAGTCCAACCCACATTGTTGAAAGGGTGCTGAAGATACTACAGGCTTTAGTGGCAAGGATTTGAGCTACTGCTTTCCTGAGAATTTTTGACATTTGATGCAGGCTTTAATCTCTTTGCATACATTAGTGAATAAAGTGGGCCAGTAGCACCCAACCCTGAGAATTTTGTAGCGTCTGTTCTTCTAGAAATGATGTCCCCCACATAGGCTGCTATGAAAATCAAACATAATCCTTTGGGCCTCCCATGGTTTTAGACATCTCAGAAGCACTCCTAATGGGTCCTTCCAATATAAGACCTGGTCAATAAGGAAATATACGATTTCTTTGAGCTTTAAATATCTTCCCTTTCTCTTCCCCATTACATCAGGGGGATTTAAGTTTTGCAGAAAATACATAATATCTTTATACCAGGTGCATTCTGCCAATGGAGGGTTTCCCTGAGGATTTCCATCAGACAATTCATCATACTGATTTTCTGAGAAAATGTTGATGAAGTTAACCCCCAGAGCCTTACAAATAGATTCATCCAACATCTTGGCTAAACCCTGACCTTTAACTAGCTTGGTAGGTTTGATTTCTAGATCAAATTCGAGGATTCTGGAAATGCATTTGCTCCTCCTCCCATCTATGTCTGGTTGAATGAGAATATCCTTCACAACAGCTGAAGGGACATATACAATAATTCTTGAATGAAGGACATAGATCCTGAAATCCTTGAGGGCTTACACCAATGCATAGGATTGTTTATCCATGATGTCATATCTAATATTTGCATCCCTCAATGCCCTGCTAAAAAAGGCGATAGGCTGTTCCAACCCCTCAACATTTTTCTGCAACAAAACAACTACTACTGTATCAAAAGAAGAAAAAGAAAAAAATCAGAAAATCCTTGGAATATTCAGGACCGATCAACATAGGGGATTTAGTCAATGCTTTCTTAATATGGCTGGAGGATTCCCTGGGTTCAACAATCCACTTTATTTCATTCCCCTTCCTGAGCATGATTGTGATATGCTTCACCAATTCAGCAAAATTTGAAACAAACCTCCTTAGAAAGTTAATCTTGCCCAGGAAAGACTGGACCTCTTTCCTGGACCTTGGGAGATAATGTTTGGATTGCTTCCACCCTGCTGGGATTGATATTGAATCCCTTGGATGATACTATGTGTCCGAGCAACTTTCCCTCCTTCATAGCAAATAATTATTTTTTGGGGTTCAGGGAAAGACCTAACTTTCTGCATTTCAAGAAAACTTTCCTTAGATGACAACAATGTTCTTTATCAGATCTAGAAAAGATTGTTATGTCATCCAGATAGATGACCACAAATTTATCTTTCTCCCCAATGAAGGAAATGTCCATGGCTCGCTGAAATGTTTCCCCTGCATTCATCAATCCAAAAGGAATTTTGGCATAAATGAATGTGCCCCAAAGAGTGGTGAAGGTTGTTTTTTCTCTGTCCTCATGAAGGACTTATATCTAATTGTAGCCCGAAAATCCATCAATCATGGATATCCTTGATGCACCAATCACCCTTTGTAATATATGTTCCATCTTTGGCAAGGGGTAATTGTCCTTCTTTGAGCTCATGTTCAGATTTATAAAGTCGACACAGAGCCTGATCTCTCCATTCTTCTTTCTCACTGGGACTAAGTTGGATACCCATTCTGAATATCTCAGGGGGACAATGATTTGGGCATCCAACAACTTCTTTACCTCCCTCTCCATGATAGACAACAACATAGGATTAATCTATCTTAGCTTCTGCCTAAACAGATTGGATTCTTCCTAGAATGGGATCTTGTGCTCTATAACGCTGATGTCATATGTTTTGAGGTCTTCATAGGTCCAAGAAAATACATCAGAATTTTTTTTTAATAGCTTAGTATACTCGGCCCTCTGGTCCTTTGACAAGATAGTAGACAACTTGACAAGCTTTGGCTTCTCCTCTGTGCCAATATTTCACTTAGCCACATCAACATCATCCTTTGAGATTTTTCCCTTTGCTGCCACATCATTTCTATCAAAACTCCTTTCCAAAAGAACTAGTCCTTTGGGGATGTGATTGCTAGGCAGCTAAACAATATGATGATCAACAATCTTATTCCGAAAATCATCAGCATAGGGATCGGCTTCAGAAACAGGGTCTTGATCAATATGAAATGCTGAAAAATCCTCTACAATCTCCAGGAATTTTTTGATTTCAAGATCATCCTCAAAAACCTTCCAATGTTTGATGTTGTCAGGTATGGAGGGCATGTATTTCACTTCTGTATCATACCTAATATTGGGTGGCAGAGGGAATCTAAATTTGCTCACTGAAATAGCCAGGGAATCAACCACAATGTTTTCTCCTCTTGGAATAAATGATATATTGAAAGCCAAGAAGAAACTATCAATGAGGTCCCAGGCTTCATTTCTCTAGCTCCTAAGCTGAGGGTGTTTGGCCTGATAAATATTTATGATCTACTAAATAATCAACTCAGCATCACCAAACACAGATATTTATTTAATTCCCATGTCCTTTGCAGCCCTTAAGCCCAAAAAAAGAGCCTCGTACTCTGCCACATTATTGGTAGCTTCAAACTCTAACTTGTATGACAGAGATATAGTTTCCTAAACAAGGGAAACCAAAACCACCCCAGTGTCAACACCACCTTTAAAGGAAGCTCCATCAAAGAAAAATTTCCATATAGAATTAAGTGAGGAAAAATCTTCGTGGGGGTTAATTAGATTCTTTCTGAGTTGAGGAGGATCCTCAGGGGTGTTGTTGACCTACAAAAAACTGGATCCCAAATCAGTATCAAGGGAAAATATGGGATGATTGGTGGGGTCTACCTCATCATTGATAATGTAGGCCATCTAATATTCTCTGTACAGTCTTTTGTGTTCCCCTCCAAAGAATGGAATGGTAACATATGTGAGGTCCATATGTAATGTTCCCCCAAGCCGTTTTATCCAATATCTTGACAATAGCATGCCAAACTTGGGAGGAACATCAGTCACCACAATATCCATGACCACACTTTTCATGGGAAACTGAAACAAGGTTACCACCATATTTTTGATGACCCCAAGACATTGCACCCTCCTTGAATTGAAAGAGTACAAATCGTGAAAAGATTTTGTGACTTCTAGCCTGAGTTCTTCCATGATAGTTTTGGGCATGAGATTATGGGAAGCCCTTGAATCCACCAGGCAATTATGAAGCACCTTATCATGTATGTTCAATGATGTGTAGAAGGGAGGGGATGAGTCATCTCTATCTTCTACCATAGGACCTAAAATGACTGCTAGCTTTTTGTCTTGGAGATTCACTGCGTTTGTGGAATGGCAAGATGGTTTGGGCTGCAGTAGCTTAGAGAGGGAATTTTCGAAATCTTCATGTTTAACTAGCTCTGAAAGGGGGACATGAATTCAGATTTTTTGAATTTCATGCTCAAATTTAAAGGAGGAAGGAGGCTTCAAAATTTCTCTCACCTCTGGGACAGGGTCTTTATCTATTGGCGAGGGATTCTGAGTTTTCCCTTCCTTGGAAGTGATTGATGTAGGCTTATCATGATTTTTTTCTATGAGAGGCTGATCAGGGATGTCAGACTTCCCTTCTTTCTTCTTATACAGGAGGTTGTATTTATTAGGACTGCTAGTGGCTTTCTCCTCCTTACTCAACTCATTTATTTGACTGTTCATGAGGGACTCCTCATAGGCGGATTGAGTCAAATGGGGAAAAGGGGAGGTGTCTCTAATACAGTGAATTTTAGGGTCAAGCTCTTCTAAATCCCTCTCCCCATCAACAACAAGGTTATTTTGGAGAGGAGTCTTAATTTTCTGACCGTTTCTATCCCTGTCCCTTTGTTCCCTTGGCATGATCTGAGGAGCATTGTTGTTCGACCTTCTGAAGTTGCCTCTATTGTAAATGCTTTGAGGATTTATGTATGACTTACTTCCCTCCACTTTCATTTTCTCCATCTCCACAGACAGGGTCTTTACCATTTTGGTCAATTAATCTACTTGAGGGTGAGGTGCAGAAGAACCAGAGGTTGAGGTCTCAACTCCTCTTCTTCCATTTTCTCTATCAGACTTTCTTCTGAGCCTATCAATTGCCAACACATTGGATTCTACTTCCAGGGTTGCATCTTGCATGTTAGCCAAGGAAGTAGCTCTTCTTTCTCTAAGAAGGAGGCAAAAATCGGGGTCAAAAGCACTAGCATAAGTGATTTTGGCAGAGGCTTCTGGGGGTTTTATTTCAGCAGGGATCTTATTGTACATTTTGTTGAATATTATAGAGAATTCAGATACAGACTCTCCTTCCTTTATCTTCAAGGACCCAAACTATGTCATATAATACATGAAATCCTTTTTATCTCCCCACTGTCTCAAGAAGGCATTATATAGAGCTTCAATCCCAACAATAGATCCAGGGGTCAATCCCCTAAACCATTTCCTCACCTCACCATCAAGACTTTGGATGAAGAATCTCATCCAGACATCTTCATTTTCAATGTTTAGGTTGTCTGTATAACTGTATAAGGAAGCAAGGTGATCTTCAGTAGTTATGTCCTCCTCTCCAGTGAATTTAGGCATATACTTCAAGTAATCTCCAGCAGGGAGGAGAGGATTCATGGGCTGAGGTAAGACTAGAGACGCATACCTCAAAACCACTATGGAATCCATTCTATATGCAGGGGGATGAGCACCTACCATAGGGATATTAGGTGGAGGAGAAAAAGGGGGAGAAGGGTTTTGGCCTGGGGAGACTGGAAATGATCTTGCAAGAATAAAAGGGATCATCAGAGGATTTGAAGAAAAGGCTACAGGGATTAAGGGGATAGAGCTTGGTGTGGGCACAACCATAGCAACAGTAATAGGAGAAGGGATGGTAAAGCCTAGGGTGGTAAAATCTTCTAAATTCTTGGGTCTAGACCAAGCTGGAACGTCAGGAGAGATAGGAGTGACAAATCTCTCTCCCTCTAATCCAAGACCCGGAGTAGAAAAATCAACAGGAACACTCCCAAAATTTAAAAAATGAGAAACTCCAACAAGAGGTCTAATAGGAAACTGAGAAGCAGATACTAGAGTCTCAAACAGAGGGAAATGAAAACTATCAGAAATACTTGGTTCAATAGTAGAAACTCCTTCTCTGAGGGCCTTTCCCTTTCTGATAAGATTCTCTGGATCTGCTTCTGGTGTTTTCAAGGAAAACTGAGGGGTAGACCTTGTATTCCTACCTCTGGAAGACACAACTTAAACAATAGGTTCCCCAGTGGAGTCGTCATAATGGAGTCTCTAGGTGCACAATAGAAATCTTGGAGGGATTTGACGCCTGATGCATCTTCACAATTAGAGGCTCAATGTCGTTCAATTCCTGGGAAAATATTCAACTTCATCCCCGGCAACGACGCCATAAATGTTATCACAAGGAGACACTCTTGGATTGCAGCAAGAGTAAGCCCAATACCCGTCAGTGTATATGTCACAAGTTATTTATAAAGGGTGACTGAATGGGAGTAATCTCAGAACAATATCATTTTACCTCATAAAACTGGGTTGGAAATATAGAGCTAGGTGAGGTCTTGATATAACTTAGGCCAGTAAGTTTTCATAGTGGTCAGTAGGTGGAGGAAAAATGAGAGAGGAATGAAAGTCTGCTCTGGACATCTGGTCTTCTAGTAGCCTTTGGAGGAAAAGTCTCAGATATGAGATCCTCTCAGATTTGAAAACTTCAAGAAACTTAAAACACTGCAAAAACCAATATAATCAAACCTACATTATATAGTCATTACAACACCCGACTGGATCATCCATGCCCGGGCTTTAAGAGTTAGAAGAAAAGAGTAAGGAATAGGTTGGCTGCCTTTAAACAAGAAGTCTCAAATATCAGTCTATAACTAGAGAACCAGAGGCCTTGCTAAAACTTTAAAATCAAGAGCTTAACTCTACCATGGATGCTAACAAAATGGAAAAAAATCATACATATACTTAGAACTGGCTCTGTTGCCTCAAACGTGATCATGTCATACATTCAAGGATTTATGTTGATGAGCTTCTCTGTCAGGCTGCACATGTAGACATTATTCATACTGCCCATGTAGTCTTCTTTTGGACAAGATCTCTGTTAGTCCATACTGACAGCATGCCTCCGTGCTGTGTCCCTCTCTGGCCTTATATTTAAGGGAGGAGACAATGTCTCACCCACCTTCCTTATTTACATTAACTTCTACCTCGGGATTGGAGAGGCCCAAGTCAACTCTTCTCCTGAACAACATGGCAGCCTTCCCTTGGCTGTTGCTGCTTCGTTGGACTGCTACGAAGGGAACCAGTCGATGGACATGGATGAGACTCTTGGCAGGGACGATGGCACCAACATCGTGAAGGTGAGACGAGGGGAGCCCATGTCGTCAAACAAGATAGATGGAGGGTGACATGGAAAGTGTGGGCGGAGGAAGGTGTATGCACTGCATTGGGACAGGTTAGAGGTGGAGTGGCATGGGGAAATGATGTGGGGGCATATGTGAGGCTGTGTCAGTAGATGGGATGGGACCATCTATCACGGAGGACGTGAGAGATAGGAAACTTGGAAAGAGATGATAGGCAGGAGTGATAAGGGGCTATGGCCCAATGGTGAGTGGAGGATAGGTGTAGCGTAACGAGATGGGAAGTGGGAGTGGAGGATGTGATGGGCGGAGGTGAGAGAGGGAGTGGGAGACAAATGCCAACAGAAGGCGGGAGAGGTAAGTAGAGGAGGTAAGTGGTAT
>SNQJ01S0078207.1:36265-55080 GCA_010110895.2 Picea sitchensis
CCACAATACACCATGCACAATATATGAGAAATAACCAATAGTTATTGTTCAAGGGAAGTAATGACTTCCAAAGGTAGCTACAACTTCCAAATATAAAGGGAGGGATAAACCTCCAAAAGGAATATACAATCCTCCAATATCAATAGAGGGTTGGCCTCTCCATCCTTTCCTCTTCCTTCCACCCAAGAATATATGAGAGATAATAAAACTTTACATTAAATCATCACCATCAACCAACCATCACATAGAACCTTATAATGCTTCATGAGACTTCTTCAACTTATGAAATTATTCACTTATTAGAATAATCTGATCTTGTAGATAATATAACTCAATGTATTCTATGAAACTCCTCCAAGTTTCACTCCTTGAATCCTCCTAGAAAAGGAGTTATAGAGAAAATGGTAGACCTTATTCAATTCTGGTTTATTTAGCAAAGCAAACTTGTACAACATGCCCCACGCTCAATATTTAACATACGATTATGAAATTTGTACACAGGAAACTACAGCCCATACTCTTTCCAATGCAATTGGTCTCACTTAATTTTGATTCTCTATGAGGTCGTTATGACTGTTTTACTCGGAACACCTGTTTATGACTAGCTTCAAGACTAGTCAAAAACCCTATCTTCCACATAGTGTATCTCCACAATTATAGTGAATAAAGAGCTGAAATTGTTACCATAGGTACCTAGATATGTCTTCTCAATATCATAAAAATTTCACCATCTAAATCGTTCTAGCAAAAAAGGTATAGAGAAAATGGTAAGATGACCTCTAAATAACATACCTTAGAACACATCACCAAAAGAATTCATCCTCCCTTGAAATTCAACCTTCTTTACTTCATATTTCCTCTGAAATTCGACTTATATCTCCTTGTTCATTAAAAAATTTTGTGTATTGAAAAATGAATGTTTAATGAGATGTATTTATACCCTTTATGTCACTTCCTTTTAACATTAGGGTCGACCTGATACTTTATGATTTTGCAATTATTTTCTTTAATTATATTCAAGGCTGATTTGTACTTCCTTATTCAATTCACTTTTTTATCTTCAAAAATTTATTTCCCCTCAACCATGAGGATCCATGTGATGTTAAAGTTACCACTGGAAACAACATGATGTATATTATCCATCCATGGGTGTTGTATCTGCATGTGCATTGTCCTTCATGTCCAAATACCTTCATTAATCTTGGGGTCGAAAACCAATGACTAGGTTTGACATCAATGACAACAACAAATCTTCCAATAGAGAGTACACA
This sequence comes from Picea sitchensis, assembly GCA_010110895.2. Lineage (NCBI taxonomy): Eukaryota > Viridiplantae > Streptophyta > Pinopsida > Pinales > Pinaceae > Picea > Picea sitchensis. Next base: position 37,537 of record SNQJ01S0078207.1, read on the forward strand.
TCCAAAGATATCATTTCCTTTTTTATAGTAGTTGGGATTAAGAGGGATTTGATTTTCCCACGTAATCCTCAATAGAATGGCGTAGTAGAAAGGAAGAACAGATCTATTGAAGAATTTGTTAAGGAAATGATGAATGATCAAAATCTATCCATGGTCTTATGGGGATAAGTAGCTATGGTAGTATTATATGTTCAAAATAGAAGTCCTCATCGTATATTGAAAGAAATGACTCCAGAAGAATCCTTTTTTGGAAAGAATCCAAGTGTTGAACATCTAAGGATCTTTGGATGTCCTGTTTATATTCATGTCCCTGAGAACAAAATAAAGAAGTTGGAACCTTCAGGAAAGAAGGGCATATTGTTGGATATAGTGATTCATCAAAATCCTATAGAATCTATATTCCAGGACAACATAAAGTTGAAGTTAGTTGGGATGGGAATTTTGATGAAATTTTTTCTTATAAGAAAATCATTAAAGATTCCATGGACTCCAACAATGAAGAGGAACACAAAGATCTCAAGGAAGAAAGTACCAGTTCTCTAGATCATCCTAATGAAGAACCAAAAGGACCTCTTTATCCTATGGAACCAGTTCTTGAAGTCATAAAAAGGATAGAATTGCTTAAATCCACCTTGCAGGAAGCTGAAGGACATTCGACTCTAGTTGACACCTTAAAAAAATTAAGAGACCTAAACGATTCTCTAGTTATGAGGCACGTATGCCAAATATTGTCAATGAAAAACCTTCCACCTTTGAAGAAGAAATTAAGAATGCAGAATGGAAGGAGGCTATGATGGAAGAATATCAATCCATCATGAAAAATGATGTATGGGAAATTGTTCCAAGACCTAAAGGAAAGTACGTAGTAACTTCAAAATGGATTTTCAAGATTAAGCATGTTGTGGATGGAAGTATTGATAAATACAAGGAAACATTCATGGCTAGGGGTTTCTCCAAGAAAGAGGGAGAATACTATGATTAAACGTTTGCACCTATTTCTAGATACACTTCTATTAGTACCATTATTTCTCTTGCATCCTCTATGGGTTGGAGCCTACATCATATGGATGTGAAGACCACTTTTCTCAATGGAGTGATTGAAGAAATTTTTTACATAAAGAAACCTAAAGGTTTTGAAGTGCACCAGAGAGAGTCCCATGTATGCATATTAAAGAAAGCCTTGTATGGACTCAAGCAGGATCCAAGAGATTGGTATGCACAAATTGATAGCTACCTGACGAGACTTGGATTCTCCAAGAGCCACGTTGATCCAAACCTTTATTACAAGGTTGTGAAGAATGCACATGTGGTATTATTACTATGTGTTGATGATTTATTTATGACAGGTGTAGAGACTCTCATTATTTGGTGTTAGAGGGAGTTAGCCTTTGAATTTTACATGAAGGATCTTGGTCTCATGCACTATTATTTAGGACTAGAAGTATGTCAGAAGCCTGCTGAAGTATTCCTATGTCAAGGGAAGTATCTTGTGAATATTATTCAGAACTTTGGGATGATGGCCTGCAAATCCATGGAAACTCACATGGTGAAAAACATGAAGAAGTTGAGAGACTCTGATTCTGATATGGTGGATCCATACACGTACCAGAAACTTATTGGATCATTGATGTATTTGGTTAATAATAGGCCATACATTTTCTTTGATGTGAACACGTTGATCCAGTTCCAACTGGAACCGAGACATGAGCACTAGATAGTCGCAAAGAACATTTTGATATATTTGCAAGGCACTCTAAATTATTTTTTAAGATATGTCTCAAACAGTGACTTACAACTGGAAGGATATACATATTATAATTGGGTAGGGAGTGTAGATGATGGAAATAACACTTCAGGTGTATTCTTCAGTTTTGGCTCTTCTATGATCTCTTGGACTAGAAGGAAGTAGAAGTTTTTTGCACTCAACATTACAGAGGAAAAGTATACTGGAGCTTGTGATGCCTATACAGAAGCAGTATGGCTCCATAAGATGCTTTATGGATTGTTTGATTAGGTACTGGAATTGATAGTGATATTCTACAACAATCAAATTTGCGTGAATATTTTAGAGAACCTTATGTTTCATGATAGGTCAAAGCACATTGAGATCCAATATTACTATCTCCATTATAAATTCCATAAGGGAGAGATAAATCTCCAATATATCTCCACTGATGAGAAGACAACTGATATTCTGACGAAGCCTCTATCTAGAGCTAAGTTTGTATACTTCATGAACAAGCTATAACTTGTGGATATTACTCCTCTCACTGAGAGGGAGTGTTGATGTTACATGGAAAATATCTTTATGGCATGGGGTAAGCCACAACAGATAGAATGATTGCAGAAATAAACTCTAATATCAAGTATGATATATAAATGAAAATTCTAAATAGACAAGATCAAGATCCTACCTCGTCTAGACATTTGATGAAGACCATCGTTGAGAACAAAACTCAAAGATTTATACCTGCAACGTCTCCTCAACAAAAGAGATACACAAGCATATGGTGATAATATATAATGTCATTATATAAAATAGCATAATCCATTAACATACATGAAAAATATTCCCATGGAATAAGAATTCAAATATTTTCAAGATATCAATTGCATGAGAGAAGAGTATTTCTATTAAAATAATCAACAAAAGCATACAAGTGACAAAATTTTGTGTCAACATGTATTGGAACCGAGAAACTAAGTCCCTTCCAGCTAGGCCTCCACCACTTAAATCCTCCACTAAAGGCAATATCATCGAAAGGAGACAATGAGGTTCTCCATCAAAGAAGGAAGAACTTGGGGGATGAACAATGTTTTCAGACTTTCAAGGATAAAGGGATGTAGACTCAAAGTGAAGTGAAATTTCTCCAGAGTATCTTTGCTCTCAAAAGTTGAATTATCCTCCTTTCCATGGCTTGGATATGGCTCAATTTATAACCTTCAAGTGGAATTGAAGGGCCGATTCAAAATGTTTCCAGTATATGGATGTTCAAGGATCATGGATCTCATGATGTGAAATGGAAACCCGACACAATTTTTAATTTTGAGAACCAAACTCGATGTACGCAGGATGTAGTGGTGCAACCTATATATACACATGTTGTCTAACTGGTATGGAACATATATGTGGAAAAATATGACTTTTTGTCTTTGGAAGGTACAAGAAGGGACTTCAAGTTTGCATAAGAAAATGGAAAGGCCATCCAAGCAATTTGCATGGGGTGAGGAAAATTTTTCTATAACAACTAATGGACAATCATTCTCTCTGTGTCATAGGTAGTGCCCATATTAGAGAGAATGGTCCAGGTTGGTACCATGGATGGAAATTCTCCCTATGTCATAGGTAGTGACCAGATTAGGGATGAATGTTCCAGGATGGACATTCTTCCTGTGTCACAAATAGTGACCAGATTAGGAAGAATGCTCCTTTTCCCTGTTTCACAGGTAGTGACCAGATTAGAAAGAATTCTCCTTCTCCCTGTTTCACCGGTAGTGACCAAATTATGGAGAATGGTACAGAAAAGGAACTCTTCCTATGTCATAGTTTGTGACTAGATTAGGAAGAATGTTCCTTCTCCATGTGCCACAGGGAGTGACTAGATTAGGGAGAATGGTACAAGGTAGGCACTCTTCATGTGTCATAGGTAGTGACCATATTAGGAAGACTGTTCCTTATCCATGTGTCATAGGTGGTGACCATATTAGGGATATATAGGATGGACATTATTCTTGTGTCAAAGGTAGTGACCAGATTAAAAAAGACTGGTCCTTGTAGCCCAAATTCACTCAGTTGAGTGCATGGACTTCAACACTTCTTACTTGCAACATCATGCCCATATTACTTAGACAGAGTGTGGCCCATAAATTTTATGTATTAAACGATGATGATGTTGATGTAACCCTTTTAATAGATAGATTTTTCAACTTAAGAAATTTTAAATGGTCATTCTAAATACCTCCCTAGTTAAGAGGGAATGTTGAATTTTGTAACTATGGTCGATATTCATAATGTATATTTTTGTTCTTGGAAGATTTGTAAATCATATTTAAATGCTCGAGGCATGAGAAAAACTATTTTTGAGTCAAGTCCTCCCTCAAAATTTTAGGAGGGAAAGTTTGAATTTGTAAAAATGAATTTTTGGATCCAAGTTGTATAAGTCATCCCTCCTCCAAGTCAAGTAGGACCATGGTATTTAAGATAACACACTTCAAATTCGGCCCCAACAAAATTGACAAGTAGTCCCCAAAAATGAGTAACAAATTAGTATAAATAAAGGAAATGACCTCCTCATTTACACACAACAATTTGCCTTCCTCATAAGAGAAACTGCAACTACAAAGGTTCCTTGATTTTTGGAGAAACTAGGAATATCAAGAAAATATCTCTTCATATATGTTTTATGTTCTTATTTCTCCTCTTTCTAGTTCGCATGAGTGATGTCTCTCTCTATCTATAATGCACATATTTATGTAGCTGGTGATATCTCTCTTGTGCGCAACTTCCTGTGATGTTGTTGCAATTGTTGTCATATCTGCTAGGGTTTGACTTGGAGTCTAAGACAAGGTTCTAATTGTTTCTCTTATTGTACAAAGAATTTATCTATTAAGAAGGGTTTTTTCCCCCCCTATTGGGTTTTCCCAGGGTAAATCTTCTGTCTTTATATGATCTCTAGAGATCAATGGTTAGATCAAAGATTGAGGTCCGAGACTTGGTAGGAAAAATCAACCATCTCAGAGCCATGATATCAACCTCATCAATGCCACATTTGTAGTTAAAAAAGTGCCACATCAAAAGGAGTCTATGTCAGTACAATAAGAAGTAGTTATGCATATCCCATGTATAGTACCATGTATCAGGACACATGTCGATGTCATGCAATCTAGTACATAAGAAGACATCCCTATGGAATGCACCTCATACACAACATCAACACAAGAGATATGTGAAAATGACTAAGTATCAAAGCATTGTTGATAGTTTGATTGTCATTGATGTCAACCAATCCCCGATGGGGTGGTTTTGGTACCCGAAATCGAATAAGGAATATGGACATGACATATAGAGAAATGTAGGGAAGACACTCATACATGGATAGTAATCATCGTCCCATTTTTGGTGATATGTGGAACACCATGTAGTTCCTCATGGTTAGGGAGATATGATCTTGAGAATGTTTTAAGCCCCGAAGAGTGGTTAAGAAGCCCCTAGCTGGTTAGAAGTATTTAATGAAAGGGTAAAGTTGTTGTAACAAGAAAACCCTAGAATCCCTATATTAAGGAAAGGAGATACATAGCACAAGTATAAATATACCTCAAGGATTGATTCACAGGTACACTCACACACTGATTCATTCATTATCTATCTTGTGAACTATTGATCTTTTGCTAAGGTTGTGACAACATTTTTATGAGGTAGAAAAGGAGGGTTGAAGGTGAAAGTCTTGAGGTTGTATCATACCTTATTTTTTGAGGTATCCTCAAGTTTCATGTCATAAGGGCGTGGATGTATGTGGCTTGTAGTGGAGGAAAGAGTGGATATCCAAGGGATATAAAAGTGAAAGTCGTGTATATGTGAAAATATTATGAAAGTTTGAGTAGATGTTGGTACCAGGTTCCTAAAGTGTAAGGTGCCAGATATGTTATATTAGAATAATAGATAAATAATGCAGAGAATAACATTGAGATAACAACAAAATACTGAAATATTGCAGAGATAACAATGGAACAACAAATTATATGGAACCACAACACCATAATTACACCTTTATTGATAGGAAATAATGTTCACTTGCCTCTTCGAGGGGGAACCCTCCAACAAAGCAGAGCTCTATTACAATATTTTTCCAAGACAAAACTTCTCATACCCTCTACTCTTATTTATACTAAATCTATCTATCCCAAAGAATAATCTAGAGGAAGATCCTTCTAGAAGGGGAATCTTCTATTAGGTCTTCTTACAATTGAATTATTCCTCTTTATTTCTAGGCCTTATTAATATTGAAATTTATTACATGGAAATATATTATTCTACCCACTTGAGGGGTTAGGTAGGTTAGGTCCCTAACATTCCCCCCTCCCCCCTTTAAAATCAGCCTTGTCCTGAAGGATTGAGATGAGGAAATTGCTGCAGAATGCTAGCTAGATCCTAGGTGGCATCGAATGCAGTTATATATTTCCACTGAAATAACACTTCCTTGATGGTGCACTGACAAAGACAGACACTCATGATGGTCCAAAACTACTTGTGGCTGCAACCAGATGGATCCTTCTTCATCCAACTTGGGAAGGCTAGTTTGAGTTTGGCACTTAGTTCCAATCACCTTCTTTAAGAAGGACACATGAAAAATAGGATGGAGCTTGGAAGAAATAGGGAAATCTAATTGATAGGCCACCTGTCCCACACACTTGAGAACTGTATAAGGACCATAAAATTTGGGCACTAGTTTTTGACAATGTTCATCCTTGAGTGAAGTTTGTTTATAAGATTGTAGATAAATAAATACCTGGTCACCTTCAACAAATTGACGTTCTGAGTGACCTTTATCGACTTGTTTCCTCATGAGATTATGATCCACGACCAAATTCTCTTTGAGGGTACATAGAATAGCCTCTCGATCTGTAAGCGTTTGGTCAACTGCCTGAACCTTTGAGACACTTGGCATGTAGGAGAGAACGAAAGGTGGATTTTGTCCATATACTGCTTCAAAAGGAGTCATGAGAGTAGTTGTATGGTAAGAAGTGTTGTACCACCATTCATCTAATGGTAACCATTGAGCCCATTGATTTTGCCTTTCAAAGGAAAAACAACTCAAATAAGTCTCCAAACACTTGTTGACAACTTTAATTTGACCATTAGTCTTGGGATGATAGGTGATGCTAAGATGAAATTGGATGCCCTGTATCCTGAACAGTTCTTTCCAAACATGGCTAGTGAAAGTGGGGTCTCGATCATAAACAATAGAATGAGGCATGCCATGAAGCTTGAAGACATGATCCATGAAAATTTGAGCCATAGGGGGATGTCGTAAATGGATGTTGAAGAGCATATAAATGAGCATACTTGGAAATATGATCAACTACCACCATGATGACTGAATTATTTCTTGATTTAGGTAATCCCACAATGAAATCCATAGATATGTTCCTCCAAATAGTGGATGGAATTGGAAGAGGTTGGAGTGTGCCAGGGGCTTTGCTTATTTCTCCCTTGTTACGTTGACAAAAATCACATTCTGCCACAAAAGTGTGAACGCCCTTTTTCATACCATCCCAGAAAAAAGAACGTTTGACCCTATCATAGGTTTTGGTAAAGCTTCAGTGTCTATCTGTGGGAGTAGCATGAAGCTCAGAAAGCACCGTGGATTTAAGTTGTGACCGTTTACTTAAATACATAAAGTCTTTGTAGTAAAACTCATCATTGTGCCAAGAGTACCCTAGGGACACTGGATAATTGTCTTGCAACTGTTGGATCAGAAGAAAAAGTTTAAGATCTTGTAGCCATTCTGGGAAAATAGCTTGGAGCCAATCTAGGACAATGAAGGATATGGAGAAAAGGGACCCTTCATCTTCATACTTGCAAAAAAGAGCGTCAGCAACGACATTTTATTTTCCTTTATTGTAAATGATCTCATAATCATATCCAAAGAGCTTAGTTACCCATTTTTGTTTCTCTGGAGAGGAAGGTCGTTGCTCCAGAAAATACTTGAGGCTTTGATGATCTGTCCTAATTTTAAATCATTGTCCCAAGCGTTAAGGGCACCAAAGATCTACTGCATGTAGAATAAAAACATTTCCTTTTCATAGATTGATTGGCCCAAATGGTAGTCTGACAATTGTTTTTTGGTAAAGGCCAAAGGTCTTCCCTCTTTCATAAGGACTACTCCAATTCCTTGCCCAAAGGCATCACATTCTAGGGAAAATGTCTTTGTGAAATCAGGAAGGGCCAATACTGGAGTAGTGCACATAGTTTGCTTCAATGCTTGAAAGGCCTCATTAGTTACGAGAGTCCAAGTGAAAGAATTATTTTTAAGTAGAGTAGTGAGAGGTGCCGCAATATTTCCATAATTCTGAACAAACTTGCGATAATATCCTATTAAACCTAGAAAACCACGAAATATTTTCATAGTCTTAGGGCAAGGCTAATCCTGCATGGCTTCAATATTCTTAGGATCCACCCAGACACCAGTCTTGCCAACAATATGACACAAGTACTCAATTTGGTATACGCCAAAGGAACATTTAGAGTGTTTGAGGAAAAGTTGATGTTGAGAGAGTAGATGAAGAACTTAATCCACATGGTCAAGATGGGATTGCCAATTTTTACTGTAGATGGGAATATCATCAAAGAAAACTAAGACAAAATGATGGAGAAAAGGACAGAATACATGATTCATGAGGCTTTGGAAGGTGGAGTGGGAATTACATAGGCCAAAGGGCATGACCAAGAACTCATAGTGACCCTCATGAGTTCGAAAAGAAGTCTTGGGGATGTCAACATCTTGCATATGGATCAGGTGGTAGCCAGAATGCAGATCAAGTTTGGTTAAATACCGAGCATCACTCAACTCATATAAGAGATCATCAATGACAGGAATGGGAAAATTTTCCTTGATGGTTAGTTTATTGAGGGAATGGAAGTCAGGACACATGCACCAAGTACCTTCTTTATTAAGTACCATGACCATAGGAGAAGAATAAGGGTTGGTACTAGGGTGGATAACACTCGCTTGGAGAAATTCCTGCATGATTTTATCACTTTCATTGTTTTGGGAAAAGGTACGATGATAAGGGAAAACATTGGGAGGAAGACTACTAGGAACAAGGGGTATGGAATGATCATTAACACCATTAGAAGGAGGAAGTTTCTAAGGAGTGGAAAAAATAACTTAGTGTTTGGAGAGAATATCTTGGAGGTCAATATGCACAGAGGGTGTCTCAATCGCGTGAATAAAATGGAGTTGAGAAATAATACCAGAGTGGCCTTTCTTGAGGCATTTTTCCATGTGATGGGAATTGATGATCTTAGGAGAACTAGTTGTGAGACCTTGGAAGTGATACCTTTGTCCCTCTTGTTGAAATTGCATGGTTAATTCCTTAAAATCCATAATAATGGGACCCAAAGTGCGTAACCATTAAACACCTAGCACAATGTCACACCCACCCATTTCGATGGAAAACACATGAGATTTCAGGCGGTAATGTCCAATTTGAAGACATACATTTCCACGACACCCACCACATTTCATGGACCCACCATTGGCTATCATGATTTGAAAAATATTGACAAAACGAATATAGAAATTGGTTTTCTGGGAAATGCGACGATGAATAAAATTGTGGGTGCTACCACTGTCAACAAGGATGATGACCTTCTTATTTCTAATATAGCCAATGAGTTTGGGGGGCAGAGAAACCAGTGAGAGCATGAAAGAAAATGAGTGGTTCAATTTCAGGTGGGTCAACGGGCTCTGGGGTAGCATCAAGGAGGGAGGGCTCTTCAACAAGTGGAACTGTCACATATTCTTCAGGAACATCTTCGGAAATGGACATAATTTTTTTTTGTTCCTTACAGTTGTGCCCTAGAAAATATTTTTCATCACAATTATAGAAAAGACCCTTCAATTGGTGTTCAACAATTTCATCCCTAGTTAATTTCTAGACCTTGAAGGGAGTGACAAGGGGGTTAGGATTAGTGGGTTGAGGGAGAGGAACAAAAGATGGTTTTTTGTTATGGGCAAAAACAACTTGTTAGGATTCTTTAGCACGTTTAATATCTTCCAACCAAGTTTGAGGGAGGGCCATGAGAAATTGGGATCAGATTTTATCTTTTAGGCCACTGATAAAGCATTCATGGAAGAAAGAATCTGACATGCCCTCAATTCGAAATGCCAAATGCTCAAAAGGAGATATAAAGTCTTCCATTATGATTGATTGTTTCAACTTGGTCAAATGACCGAGATAGTGGGTATCAGTGTCAAAGAGGTCATAGAGATCTGCCAAAAAATGGGTCTAGGAAATATACCCTTGACGTGAATTTTATTCCATTGCCACCATTTCCATTGTTCAGGATCTAGATAGAGGAAAACATAGCAAAGTTTGGCCAATTCATCAGTAATACCATGTAGAGAAAAATAATGATCCATTTGAGTGACCCAATCCTTAGGATCAAAGCCATCAAATTTATTTACCTCAACACGGGGAGGATGGGGGTCATGCTGAAAGGAGTTGGATTGAAAATGCAGAGAATGAGAGGAATCAACAACATTGGGTTGGTCTGAGGAGGAAGGACCCGAAGGGATTTTAAATAATAGGTTGACAACATACTGGAGGGTGTTAAATTGGTTCATAAATTTGGCATCCATGGTGTCAAGTTTGTGCTTGACGTGGGTTTCTAATTGTGCAAGGAGGGAATTGGTAGACACAATTTCAGAGGTCGTTTGATTGATGGAATCTTGTAGGTCTTGGTTGTGAGTGGTGGCCATTTGGAGTGGGTAAGTGTAGGTAAGGAAAAAATGGGTGGGTGGGACCACAAAAGGGGATTATAAGTGATATGTACCATGACGATCAGGGCAAGAAGGGAAATATAATGGAATAGGTGGAAAAGTGGGGAAGCTAAGAAGGGATCAGGTCCATAGGATTTTTTTTTTAAATGAAAGGTATGGCTGTGATCATGGAGAAAAGGGGATTCCAATGGAATAGTTCCCAAATAAGTATCACGATTTTTTTTTTACTCTTGCGGATTTATACTTCAATTTGAAGAATATCGCACTGACGAATTGTCCAAATTCTTAACAGGAAGAAATGTATAGTAATTTTTCAATCAGAATGAAGACGGTACAATTGCATGGAAAAATATCTTGTATGTTCTGTTTTTGTTTCCGTCCCAAGGGTTAGGGTATTCAAGGGTTCTACAGTCAAGGGTTTTCCCTGTGGTATAGCTCTCTGATATATGTGCAGGGTCCAACTGTAGTACTCAGCCCAATATATCAGGGCACCAACTAAGGAGGCTAGAATGTGCCCTTATCCATACTACTCGACTACCCAGGTACTAGAGAGTATCTTCCCTAGTGTTGTTCTCGGTGGCACTATAGTACTTAGGCAACCGATCAATTTATCTATGGAGGGATTCAAGAGATCTAGGCCGATCCATATACAGGTGTTGTCTGATGCGCTACCACTCAAAGGGGTACCAACAGGGGTTACAAGGGTGGCCAATAGATGTGCGCGTAAGTACCACTTATATTTACTGCATGTATGACTCCTCGAATGTGGGTTTATGCGCATAATGATAGATCTCTATAGCTTTAAGACGGAAGAATACATCTCTACCCTGAAAAAATTAACCCACAATTTTCTACCAAGGAAAGCRCTTTGATACCACTTGTAAGGTAACAGGTCTGTTATATTAGAAGAATAGAGAAATAATACAGAGAGTAACACTGAGATAGCAACACAATACTAAAATATTGCAGATATAGCAATGGAACAACAAATTATATGGAACCACAACACCAAAATTATACCTGTATTGATAAGAAAGAATGTTCACTTTCCTCTTCGAGGGGGCAACCTCCAACAAAGAAAATCTCTATTACAATAAGTTTCCAATACAAAAATTCTCATACCCTCTACTCTTATTTATACTAAATCTATCTATCCCAAAGAACAATCTAGAGGAAGTTCCTTCTAGAAGTGGAAGCTTCTATTAGGTATTCTTACAATCGACTTATTCCTCCTTATTGCTAGGCCTTATTAATATTGACCTTTATTACATGGAAATATATTATTCTACTCACTTAAGCGGTTAGCTAGGTTAGGTCCCTAACATAAAGGTTTGGAGGGAGTCAATGGGTCAACATATCAGAGTTTTAGGTTAGCTACAAAGGTATTGGTATGGTTGTATACTTATTTTGATGGTTACTTTTGGTCATGATATGGTGCATGCTTGAGGCATACTTGGTATGGTTGGTTGGGTACTTGGATATGGTATATCTTGGTTGCTTGGTTGAGTGAGGAGCACTCTTATATCTAGTTTAGTGTATGATATGGTTGTTATAGTTCATATATTTGAGTTTATGGTTGAGGCATATTCATGTTGTTTGGTGGCATATGCATGAGGGACGTGCATTGGTTCTTTGAGATACTTCATTGATGATATGGTACATATCTGAATATAGTTGATGGTATTATATATGGTACATGTTACATATGGTTGATGCTATAGTTCATGATTCACTATTCCTTATTGATGTATCTTTGGTTCATGATTGATGCATGAGATAGTATATATGTTGGTATATAGTTGATGTATGGTATGTTACAGGGTTAGTTGGTTGATGAGATAGTGGCAGAGATAGTGATATTGACAGATACAATGGAAGAAACAAAGAGATAGAGGAAGTGGTAGTGATAGTAGTATAGTTTGTGATAGTGACAGTTGGTATACACTTATATTTCAAGGCAACAGGACGAGGCAAGAATAGGTGTTTGTAGCCACCTTCCGGTTGGAGTCGAAGAACTTAGGGGGTTGTAGCATCCTTCTGGTTGGAGCTAGAGAATTCAAGGAGTTGTAGCTTCCTTCAGGTTAGATATTGAAAATAGGAGGTTGGAGCCTCCTTCCAGTTGTAGTTGGATATTTAGGAAGTTGGTTCTTCGAATGAATGTATTCTTTTGATATATAATAAAATATTTATGTTTTTTCCTCCCATTTGGATTTCCATATAAATTCTAGTGTACTGTGTATATATTGTGATTTGATGTTGTTTATGATTATATTGTTGATGATATATTGAATGTTGATGATAAAATTATGAATATTGTTGAATAATATACTGTGGTTAAAAGTACTAAAATTTCTCATTATTGATTCACCCTCCCTCTCAGTAATCCAACAATTAGTATCAGAGTAGGTCCTTCAAGAAGTAGTATAACCAATTGAAGGAGATCATGGAGTATGCTAATATTGGGGTACGAAAGTTTGATGGAGAGAACTATGCTTTCTGGAGAATAATAATGAATACATATATACAAGCACAAGGATATGATGTTTGGTGATTAGTAGTAGATGGATAGAAAGCACCAACCACTCTCCCAAAGGATAGAGATGGAAAGAAACTTGGAGAAAATGATTCAAAGGCTAGAAACTCTATCAATAATGGTGTGAACCAATCAATTCATACCAATATTATACATTCTGAATCCACAAAATATATGTGGGACAAACTTAAGAATATCTACGGAGGAGATGAGAAAGTTAAGGAAGCTAAACTTCAAATTTTTAGATCCAAGTTTGAACAATTGAAGATGAATGAAGATGAAAACATAACAACTTACTTTTTATGAGTCGATGAAATAGTAAACAATATCAAAGGGTTGGGAGAATAGATAAAGGAATAGGTCATTGTTAAAAAGGCATTAATATCTCTACCAATGAGATTTGATTCAAAAATTTCATCACTAGAAGAAAGAGTGGACCTACCTACAATGAACATGGATGAGTTGCATGGGATACTCACATATTTTGAGATGAGGATAGAGAAATACAATCCAATCACTAAGGAAGTGTATTTCAAGGCATCCAATAATACAAAGAAGAAAGATAAACAAAATCCAAAGCCATATTGTAGTTGGAAGGATGATTCAGAGGAAGATGAAGAGGTGGAAAACTTTGTAAGAAAGTTGAAAAGAGGAACCGAAAAATACAAAGGTATGATTCCATTGAAGTATTTTAATTGTGATGGTGTTGGTCATTTTTCTAATAAATGTCCCTATAATAAAAACAAAGGTAATGAAGAAGATGACTCTAAAAAGAAAAAGAAAATCCGAAAGAGTAGAAGAAACAATAATAATTTTTTTAAGAAAAGTATCTGCACCAAGGAAGACAATTCTTCATCAGCCGAAGATGAAGTCAATGAGATTGATACATAAAGGATAATATTCATGGAAATAGAAGAATCTGAAAAAGAAGGCTTCGAAGAAGAATGTGAAGAGGAACAAGTTGATTACAAGTAAGAATTGATGTGTGCCATAGAAGGTCTAAAGAAGGAAAATAAGAAAAAAGATTCACTCCAAGAAAAACTAAATAAGAAAAAAGAATCTCAGAACTCCAAAGAATTCAAGCAGACGATAATGAAACTAAAAGTATAGGTAGAAGAAGAAAATAATATTGAAGAATAACTTAGAGGGAAATTAGATGAAAAGGAAAATATCATTGAAGGATTAGAAGCAAATATAAACATTATAAGAAAAGATCTTCAGAAGAAGGACATGAAATAAAAAAACACAAGGATATTGGATAATATCATTAATAGTCAAATACCTTACTATGACATATGTGGATTAGGATACAACCAGAAGTAGACAAAGAAATGTTCAAGGTCTAAAACGATAAAGAAAGAAGCATAATAAAGAAGCTATGGAGAAGCCATTAGAGGTACCACTAAGAAAGAAGAAGATATGAAGACTCAAGAAGAATATTATAGAGACACTTCACCACCTAGAAGATTCAAAAGTCAGTACCAACAACAACCAACTATAGAAAGACCTCAAGAAGAAGAAGGATTTGGAAGAGAAGAAAAATTCATAAGATATTATACTCCTAGGTACTGAACTATTTTTATTGTTTCATATTATTCATATAATAATTTTGGGCACACAGTTGTGAATTGTAGAGCCAATACCAAAAATAGAAGCAATGATAAAGGATATACAAGAAATAGTTATCCAATAATACCTCATGAAGCATAGAATACAAGCTACAATAGATTTGTATCATCGAGTGATGAGGTAGAATTATATAAGTGAAACAACTTTGGACATATGGCTAAATATTGCAGACTCACAATCTCTCCATGGGAATCAAATCAAAATATCAACAATCATAAGAAGGAACCACAAAGGATATGGATAAGAAAGTAGTATGAATTCAACACTGAAGAATAAAACCTCTCTCTACAAGATCAACAAAAGAAACCTGGATGGTATGTTGACAGTGGATGCTTAAATGATATGACAAGTGATAAATATAAGTTTTTGAAATTGAATAAGGAAAGAGATGGATCAGTTTCATTTAGGAATGACAACTCAACCAAAATTATTGGAAAAGGCATAGTCAAGAATATAAGTGATGATTCCTTGGCATAAAAATTTTTACTGGTCGAAGACATGAAACAAAATAAGTTAAGTGTAAGTCAAATGTGTCATCAAGGACATAGAATTGTGTTTGAATCAAGGAAGTGTGAGATAAGGAAAGAAGAATAAGGAAAGTTGGTGGCTACAACTGTAAGAACTCCAAATAACATATATGCTCTAAATGAAATAAAAAAGGAAAGATGTTGCTTAGGGAAGGATGATGAAAGTTGGCTCTGACACATAAGAATGGGTCACATAAATTTTGATAATCTTGTCAAAGTCATCAAAAAGTAAGGATTAAGAGAAATGCTAGAGATCTCAAAGCCAACAAACATAATATGCAAGCATTATCTATAGGGAAAACAAACCAAGACAAATTTCAAGTCAAAGGAGTATTCCACAACAAAACGATTAGAGATTGTACATACTAATCTAGTTGGACCAACAAGAATGAAAGGATTGAAATGTGGACAATATTTCATACTACTGGTTGATGAATATACAAGAATGATTGTAGTTTTCTTTCTAAATAAGAATTCAGAGGCATTTGAAAACTTCAAGACATACAAAGAGATAGTTGAAACTAAGATAGAGTTGAAAATCAAATGCTTGAGATCAGACAATGGAGGAGAATTTACATGAAATGAGTTCATGAAATTATGCAGTGAGCATGGTATAAAGAGGTAATTCTCAGTAGCCAGGACAACTTTTATTTTCATGAATCCTTGGCCGAAGTACTTACCCAGAAGGATGATGAAAAAAATGAGGCACCGATATCATTTATGAGCACTAACCTTCAAGGAGATGAACTGAACTATCCAGGTATAGAAAAACAGGCTTACACAATTTATAAAGTGGTCAAACATTTCAAATCCTATATCCAAAAAAATCACACTAAAGTCATAGTACCTCACTCCGCAGTTTGATCATTGTTCACCCAACCAGAAATGGGAGAATGAAGGGGAAATTGGATGGTAGTCATTCAAGAATTTCATTTAGACATAAAACCTGTCAAAATAGTCAAGGGTCAAGGATTGTGTAAATTGGTTGTTGAGGCCCAAGATCTAATCAACACAGAAGATTTTGGTTGGGAAAATGAGTTGTTATTATGGTGGAGTGAAGCATTATATGTTCCACCCAGGAAAGCATCCTAGTATGAAAACCTTTCTTATCTCCTATACCACATAACCTGTCCAGAAAACCTAAACCCTAGAGAAAGGAGAGCTCTGAGGTTAAAGTCCACTCAATATCACCTCATAAATTCTATCCTTTTCCACGTAAACTATGATGGAGTACTCCTTATATGTCTTGAACATGATGATGCAAAAAAGGTATTGAGAGAACTCCATGATGGCCCAACAAGTGGACATTTTGTGGGAGAAACCATGGCTCACAAAATATTAAGGGTTGGGTATTATTGGCATACTCTATTCAGGGATGCTCATGCATATTCCAGGAAATGTAAATCTTGTCAAGTAAGCATAGGTAGGGAAAATAGGGCAGCCAGTCCACTCCAAATGGTGACCATATCCAAACCATTTCAACAATGGGGAATAAATGTCATAGGAGAAATTACTCCCAATTCTTCGAAGCAACATAAATATATATTGATTGCTACATATTATTTCACAACGTGGATGAAGGCTATCCCTCTCACGCACATTAATGAAAAGGAAGTGATCCAATTTTTAGAACAACAACTAATAACAAGGTTTGGGATGCCCTCGATCCTCATTTTTGATAATGCTGCCTACTTTTCTTCCATGCACTTGACAAAATTTTCCCTTGATAAGGGGATCATAATAAGATATTCTGCAAATCACTATCTACAAGGGAATGGGGTGGCAGAGTCAACTAATAAAAACCCGGTGAGAATTTTAAAAATAATAGTGGTTGAAAATTAGAGGAATTCACATAATTGGCTTCATAATTCCCTATGGGCCGATAGAGTAACACCTAAAGAATCCATAGGAAACTCTTTGTACTTTCTAGTATATGGGAAATAATCCATTCTTCCAAACAGATTGTATCTTCCATATTTACATCTTTCCCAGGCATCAAGAGGCCATCCCTCATCCACTCTACAAAAAAGGATTGAAACCCTTCTCATGATGGATGAAGAAAGAGAAAAGGATAAAGTTAAGTTCATCGCTCATCAACAGGTAGTTAAAATATGGTTCAAAAAAAATAAGGCTAAAGAAAAATGTTTCAAGGTAGGAGACCTAGTATTGAAGTGGGATAAAGAAAACGAGTCTAAAGGAAAACACTCAAAGTTCCAAAATCTATGGCTTAGGCCTTTTCAGGTGGCCGAGAAAATCAGGGTAGGAACATACCGGTTGCAAAATATGAGGGGAGAATCTGACACCCTCCCGGTGAATGGCCAAGCCTTAAAACAATACTTCTAATATATAT
>SNQJ01S0078209.1:7288-41269 GCA_010110895.2 Picea sitchensis
CCGGAAAAGCTTGTCAACCGTAGATCTCAGCGCCAACATCTCAGCCATTCATCTATGCGTTGTCTTTACTCTATGAGCACAAAGTCATTTTTGCTCCAAAACTTAGGATAAGTGCATTATGTGGATTCACCCAAGCTTTTCTTTGTTTTTATCACCATGGGGGTTTAGACATCAAACCTTTAAAACATCAAAGATATGGTTCAACATTGATCATCATGCATGTTTTATTGAGATAAAGCAAACTACCCTATGCTCTAACCTAATTACCTATGACATTTAACCTAGATTAAACTGTTGGACTAAGAAATTACTCTATCCTAGGGTTATTTGACCAAGATTGGGCAGTTTGGTCAAATTTATTCACTAGCTAACCTAATTCATTTGGCTAATATTAAATATTTTAGCCAAGCTTATTCACTACTCCTATCAACATCAATTTAAAGGACTTGGCCATGCTTAAACTGTATGGACCAAATCTTTGTTATTTCATGGGGCTCTATCCAATTTCTTTTATGCCCTCTTTTATTCCTTTTCTTTTGCTTTTCTTTTCTTTTTTCTCAAATTATTTTCAGAATGAAAAATCATTTGACCACCAAAACAATAAAAGGATAAAAATTTTAGTCACCAGTTGATCCTATAAATTGTAGGGTTATAACAACTCCGATGGGGTAATTTTGACATCTAAGAAATATCCTTCCCAGGCAGAATACCCCTTTTCCCACGAGCCTGTTCAGTACCCTGATGGGTTTGCCTAGTTATACCATAGGCCAGTACCCACTGCCAGCAGACCTGTTCAGTATCCCGATGGGTTAGCCTCTTACACCCATTTTCCATCAAAGGCTCTTGTCCCAATCTTTACCCTTAAGATAAAATTTATAGATTTCTTTCGCATGGGTGAATGGGGGAGCATCTTTGAAAACCTTTTTACAGGATGGGATGGTATTGAGTTGGAAGATATTTTATAGATTGCCCATAAAAGATTGCTCGTATGAAAAATAGACTTATGTATCGAGATTATTCGAAAGACATATCATGGTCAAAATTACTTAATGTGTGGTGGATGAGGCCATGAGAGAATGACCTAAAGGTGTCTCTAGTCCCCAAGTTCATCTTCTCCATATAATACTGTGTTCCCTCACAAGTAGAAGTTTCATTCACTCTCCTGCTACTATTTGATAAGAATGCTTGAATAACAAGTTCTGATATGAAACTAGGATGTACAAGTTACCTATGGGAATCATTATGTAGACCTTAAAGATTTTGTAAATCCCCATAATATTTTAAAGATTAGGCTTATGAGCAACTGTTATTATTAATAGTCAGAAATCTGTATGTAGTAATAAGAAGAAATATCTTAAGTTGTTTTGGCTTTTGACGTTAGATCACCAATATTATCTTCATCTCATTTCATTTATTTGAAAAGAAACATGAAAAAATGTTGCATTTATTTAGAACTAGGTTAACTAACATGCAACTTTTACTCTATCCTATCTAAGAACAAGAAATTAAATTTCACGTGTAAGAATATTTCCAATGTAACCATGTGCGTAACAGGTGTAGACATACATTCATACTCGGGTTTGAAATATAAGCTTTAATGTATACCAGAGTACAAAGAACCAACTACTTTTATGATGATGTGGAGATTTGTTGAAGAAGAGAGTGGTGCTTCAATCTTGTTGTTGTCTGGAACCAATATTCAATGTAATCTTGATGTTCTTGGTTGACTTCCTCATTTAGACCACTCTTCATGTCTCCCTCTATCATTCCATGCAGATCATCTTCTTTTGGATGGTTTGTCTCTTGGATGCATACTGGATCTGGCGATATGCATGTCAAGAACTCCTCGATCTCAGGTTCTAGCAATTTCTCTCCATTGAATGATTCTTTAGTCTCCTCTACAGGTTGGAAAGGGTGATCAAAGGAGGCTTCTAGATCTTCTTATGGATGTAGCTTATGGAAATATTGTTTTTCTATCACTTCTGGAGAGGCGGATAGGTTCTTGATTGCTGCCAATATTTGTTCTTTTTGCGAGGCAGAGATTGAGATCCCAGCTGCTGTTAGGATGGAGAGAGTTATTCCAAACTCTTGATCATCTTTGTGTCCTTGTTGCTAGTTTATGGGTCCTGTTTCACACATGGATTAGTGTAGAGGGGGGGTTCTTACAGTGCCCAAATTATTATTTTTAAAATCCTAAGGAAATAAAAAGAAGCAAAGTAAAATAAAATGTAAGCAAACCAATTATATACTTGAAGCGCCATCGTGCTACTAGGATCCTACTGTCACCAAGTTATCTGTTCACAGAAGTTAGCTTCTCTTCTCATATATATAAAAAAATTGCTAATGCTAATAAAACACAAATTCTAACAACTAAAAGGAAGAGGACAACCTAATTTTGGAGTAACCCCACTAAAGTGTATGTGTGGGCTCTTCCCTCACATCTTACCATATTCTCTCCACCCTTAGGTCGCCCTTAAAATCACACCACACTTGCATGAAAATAAACATGCTTGCATGAAAAGAAATACACTTGCATGAAAGGAACAATCAAGGCTTTGGAGAAATAAAAGAAACCTACCTATGCTCTAATCCCTTTAGCACCTCCCTGACAATGACGCCAAAATGTTGGGGCTAAATATATGCACTATTAATTCCCACATTTAATTATCAACCGGGGTTGGCAAGCTTCGAGGTGAAGGTGTAGGAAACACGGGATTAAAGCCTAGTCTAGCCTAATCTAAAGTCAACAAAACAATCTTCAAATCCACACTGCAACAAATTAACACTAAGGATTCATCACTGGGACATAGGAATACTTAGTGCTATAAAGTCTTAGATCACAGTTTTTCAGGCACTTGGGGTGATGTTCATGTGATTAATCTTGAGTAGCATACTTAAGTTTTTCTGTCCTTCAATGATTATTTCCTATAGTGGATCCACACCTAAATGCAATGAAAGAAACAACCAAACAGAAATGAATTCAAATGACAAGAAATAAACAAATGGGAAAGACAAATCATAATGAAAGCAAACTAACGAAAGGAAATCAAACAAATAGAAAATAGAACTTATTTCAAACTATGTGATTGAAATTAAATGTGAATGCAAGAACCGAACCTAAAACACACAAAGCAAACCACTCAAACTATAGGAAGATGCAAGTTGAATTTAAAAGAAATCAATCAAACTGGAATCAAACACTATATGCAATCTAAAATCAAGATATTTCCACAATCAAGTGCATTCGTCACAATGAGAAAGCATGGAAAGAAATGAAAATGAATGGGAAAGAATGACAATGTAGAAATACAAATGGAATGTTTATACAATAGAAAGAAATATAAACTATGTAAAAGAAGATAAAAACAAAATGCTTATAAAAAATGGTTAGTCATATATGAAATCAAAAGAGGAAAAGAAGGATAGGTACTCTTTGTAGATTGAGATCTTCAATGTAAAGCACAAGAATCAAAGAGTAATTGAGAAGAATATGAACTTCTACAATTGACGAAAGATCTATATTTAAAGCACAGTCAATTAAACAAAAGTTAGTGTGTTGAATAAGTTGAGAGTGGGGAAAGTTCCTTGTGTGAACAATCAATAAAGTTGTGTAATTTAATGTGCATTCATCAATCAAGGAGTGAGTAGATAAAGAGAGGACAATTCTCTGTCATGAAATGTAATTATAGTGTGATTGGGCATTGATTCCACGCATAGAGAGTGAGGTAAAGAGAGGGGTCGATCTGCTCTTGCAATGACTAATTATATTGCATGATTAAATCTGCAATCAATGGGCAAATCGTGTTGAAGGAAAAAGAGCAAATATGGAAGAGAAAAGTTAAGTATATGCAGCAAATAAGACAACTCTGTTTTGGTGTTTTCTTTTATAAGTGAATGCAAACAAGAATATGTTAACATACTATGTTTTATAATGTTTTGGACAATAAGATACTAATGGGTAATTTGAATGGTATATTTGATGGGGGAATTGGATGGAAAATCAATGATGAAGGAGATAAATGCAATGAGGGGTTGTCCATAGTCTATTCAGCATAAAAACAGAGCATAGGAAGAATATACGGGAATATGAGCACGAAAATGTGATAAGAGAGAATGTTAAATAAACTCAAAGCTCAATGTGATAATGTATTCAATTGGGAGGTTTACAATATGAATTCTAATTAACATAACAATTTCCAAACTAAAATTAAGATTCAAACCACACACTCCAAACTGTAAATGAAATTCTAACCTTTAAACAAATTGAACAATAAAACAAAAATACATAAATGAAATGCTAACTAGTTAAGATACAAAGGGAAGAATTATTACCAAGTTGAGGGGCCCTACCCAACAGGTAATTTGCTGCCAAAAAGAGGTCAGTCCCCTTGAATGCACAAAACACCAATTCTTTATTCCATCAAACTCAGAAAATTACAACTCTCTTACAATCTTGACATTGTCATGATGACACCTTAACATCCATTACAAAAGAATTCCCATGATGATAATTGGATTTCTCATAGCCCTATGAGGATTATTTATACATAAAAAATCATTGAGAAGTAGATGGGACCGAATCCCAATGCTCAGATTTCAAATTTACAATTTTAGATAAAATCCTCAAAAATATGGGTTTTATTGCAATTTGGGCAGATTCGAGTTAGTCCCCCACCCATATCTTCCAAACCAATTCTAATTTTGAAAAATTGCCTGCGCGTTACTCAATTTTCCATATTCTAGACAAAACCCATTTCGTATAATTTCTATATCTGATTCCATCTGCACGAAAGTCGAGGCACAAGTTGGCAGTTTGAGTTTTTCAATAATTTTAGCAAAATCATTCCCCCTGAGATGGAGGTCCACACGTGTGACATGGATGAATTCTGTCCCACTTGTCTACATGAAAACATCATTCAGGACAAAACCCATGTACCCGATTTTTCTCTAGAAGCTTTCCAAAATTTCGAATTATTTCTAGTACCGGATTAACACAGTTGGTACCGGATTAGAACAGTTGGTACTAGATTAGAACAATTAGTACCTGAATCTTGTAGCAAGGGGTTTAGTACCAATTGAACACAATCATGACTATGGGTACCAGACCAACGTGATGGTAGTACTAGATGGAGCTAGTACCGGAATAGGCGCAATTTGGTACCGGATGAAGTTGGTACTGGAAGAGGCAGAGCGCTGGTACTAGATGAACGCAAAGGTAGTACTGGATCACTACAGAGTATTGGATGACATGGAGTGTGGGTATCATATGAATTTCCAGGCACCAGTTGACTGTAGAACCTTCTGGTACCGGATGACTTGGAGTATCGGATGACTTGCAATGCGGGTACCAGAACAGGAATAATACAGGTACCAGAACATGGACAGTGCACATACCAGAACCTAAACAGTACAGAACATGTTGCTTGGACATAGAAACATATGATTAAACCATCATCAAAAAAATTGTTATATAATCATCCTTTTAATCACTAAAAATATGAAAAACTATGTATTAACCACATAGGATGAATAACAAGAGATAATGGAGGTTTATGGTGTGATTAGCGATATATTATTGACGAAATGTGGGGAGAAGGTTTAATGATGAGTGTATTTGTATGGTGGAAAGTATGACAAAAATGGAGCTCAACAATGTGATTGAAGGATTGTAAGTGCTCTGTGCATATTGTGTGAAGCTTGCAGAGCTGAGTGCAAGTGACTGTAGAAGGCTTAGTGCTGCATCCTAGCTCGGGGAAGGAGGATCTAGTGAGCTGCGCAGATCTCTTGTCCTATGTAGAGTAAGGGTTTTGAGGCTCTATGCATGTAACCTATTGAAGTGGCTAATAAAGAAGAAGAGATGGTGGACGTAGCCCCAGGATGGGGGTGAACCACATAAATACTGTGTTATTCTGCTTTGTGCCATGTGTTGAGTGTTTATTCCTTACTTGCTAAGTGCTTTGATATAGATATATAGATATGTTTATGCTTTGTGCTAATGATGTATATGGATGTATATCTAACCTATGTGAATGTGCTTAGTGCTTGAATCGACTAGATTTAATCTACCTCTTTATGATAAGTTCTTATATACACCAGATTTGGATGAATGATGTGATGCTATGTTTTATCTGTGGAGTAAATAATGGTTAAATATTGATGAAATGTCAGTGCTAAGTGATATTTTAAGTATTACAATCACAGATCTGTGTCCCAGCTAAGGTTTTAGACACCCAATTCCTACAACCACCCCTGCCTATACCTCTGGTGAGACTTCATCTACTTCACAGGTGTTTCTGAAAGATCTGATAGTTAGGGTTTTTTTGGTGTGTTTTTGTAGCGTTGAACCTTGGGTCTGACCCTGTGACAAAAAATGGTTCTATTGTCAGGACCTAAAACTGTGATTGCTAGGAACTGAGGAAGAAGAATCTTTTTGCAAAGATCTGACCTAAAATTGTGAAAGATCTGTGCATAGATCTGTCGCTCTAGTGCGCAGTACTATACTTAGTTTGACAAGCTCTGTGCTAAGGAAAATAAGTCTGATCTGAAGAAAAGAGGTAAGATCTAAAATCTTTGTGCCCCAATAAAGGTAAAAGTGAATTTTTTTTATTAAAAGAGGTAAGATCTGAAAGCTCTGTGCCCTGAGAAAGGTAAAAGTGATAATTTTTTATTAAAATAGGTAAGATCTGCAAGCTTCGTGATCTGATAAAGGTAAGAATATTGAAAAGTTATAGATCTAAAAGCTTTGTGCTCTGTAGAAGTAAGATAAGTGAATTTTTTTGTTTCAACAATATGGATCTAGGTATGTTTGATAGATTATGTCCTAGCTTGAAAACTAGGGCATTAATAGATGAAAGAAGATTTGATATGAGTAGATCTGATAAGAATAGTGAAAAATATGTTATACCTATGCATAGAAAGAATGTTTGGACTAACAAGTGGATGCAAGATCCCAGAAATAAATGGTTGCAGGTTAGCTACTATTAACCTAGCACACATTATAGAAAGAGTTGGGAATCATTTAAAAGAAAGAGAGGATTAACCCTCTGTTACAGTTTCAGAAAACCGAGACATCTTCCTAAGGAATTCCCTTTGAAAATACCTATTTGTCTTTGTTGCAAATATATGGACCATGAAGTATTGGATTTCCCTAGAATGATTGCTAAGCTTGAAGAAATGAACATGAGACAAGAAAATCCTAAGGAAGATCCAGAAAATGAGATTAAGGCAAAACCCCAGAAAGAATTAGAAAAAGTATTGCTACATATTAAAGAAACCCTGAATGATCACCAACATATCAGTTTATTAGAGATCTTCAAAGAAAAATAATGCCTTGAAACAAGAATAGGAGACTTCAACATTGACTGTGTTCTAGATGAGGAAATATAGGTGAATATCATGACAGAGAGAACTTGGGAAGCTATAGGGAGGCCTGCTATGATTCCTTCATTAGGAGGAATAAGACTATTCAAAGGAAATCTGATAAACCTATGTGGAAAGCTCACTCAGATATCTATGAATGCCAATGGAACTTCGACAGTGGAAGATTTTGAGATTATTAAATTTATTGAGAACAATGCCCCATTTACCATGTTGCTCGGAAAACCTTGGATTGAAAGAGATCAGGCCAGAAGGAAAGAAGAAGAGGAAGTTTTAGAACAACAAAAGCAAGAGTTAAAAGAATTCATGACTAGAAGGATCACACACTTGATTGAAGAACAAAAGAAAATATCGAAGCTATTTAACACCAAAGACATGGATGTCAAAGTTGCAAGAACACTAGAAGACCCATAGAATATTGAAGTACCTATTCCAGATAAAGAAGAAGGATCACCCTCAAATCTTAGGAAAAAATCTCAACAACGTGAAGTAACTATGCCAAAAGAAGATAAGAATCAGAATGGAAAAAGGCATACCAAGACAAAGCCCACTGGGAAGAAGGCTAGAAAGCTAAGTAAGAAAATACCTAAGATCGAAAAGTTGCAGAAGGGTTAAGAGGGAACTTCGCAGAAGGAAAATTTGCAAAATTGGAGCTTCGTTGGGATAACAGAACAACGTCACATGGCACTTTGCCATGGTGAAGGAATATATCCATTGGGACCAATATAACCATTCGTCCGACCCACCGATCGGGAAGAAAGGAATTTATGGTTTTCCACCAGACCGTTGGACCGTGCCGTAACAGATAGAACATAGTTAATGAAGGCTTCTTGCCCGTTGCAAGAGATCCGTTGCTAAGTTATCTATTTATCCCATCATGCCATGCACTGAGAACACTTTTGCTAACTATGAATCTGAGCCCATGAACTCCTTGATTTTACACAATGATCATTGCGCCATTTCCCTCTATCCTATTGCAGTGTCTAAGTTACTCCTCAAACCCGAAGATTTCCAACCCCAAGCGTGTATGTCAGACGAGTTCAGTGCCATAGAGAGAGTTTTCGAAGAAGTTCTGATCGAACTTATGACTAAAAGAGTCATGTCGATGTCTATAGGTGTACAAGCGTCATCGACGAGAGGACTACAAGCCTCTTCGTCGAATGCTCATGGAGTCGAACCATCCCAACCATCAACAAAAAAGAGAACCAAGCATAAAGACAACCTTGCAAATGTAAAACTGATTCCAACCATATTGCTCGATTACATCTCGCCTCTGGCTAGCATGGTAAATCATGATAGTGTACCAAGAGAATTCGAGTACACCATGATCATTGCGTACCTTCGGAAGGGGATACACGTAGTTCAGACAGAGCAAGATAAGATCACAGCATTGAAGTTCAACGAATTCAACCTCAGATATCGCAAGATATATGGTAGGCTCACCCCATACAAGTACCTAACCAGATATAAAGGGAATAACTCGAAGATCATCCCTTAGTCATGGACAATGAACCTCGCACAATCCACCCTGTTGAATGTTATGAACATCCCATACTTCGGACGACACCACGAAGTCAATGCATGTTTCAAGATACTACTATCATGTTACCATGGAGGCTACTTATGGCTAGACCACCGCATTACAACTGACCCAACATTGATCCACAGGATCACAGGCCTGAGTATGCAAGGACCTAACCCACGGGACTTTTATCCAAGAAAATCTGCAAATCGCGCATTAGCACAAAAGATCAAGGACACCTATGGTGATGTCAAGAAGGGAACAATAGGCTACAAGGTAGTTTCCATATAGAGTGTCACGATGTGCCTTGCATGTCAACTAATCACTGGAAAGTTAGTAAGAAATAACTAACCTACGCAGGTCACCGACTTTGTCGTTTACCTAGTAGGGAAGTGCGCGGAAGGCCTACAGATGAACTGGGCGAAGTACCTAGTTAACCAGTTGGAACTAGATTGTCAAGAAGCACAGGATCAGGGTTATGAATTTTATTTCAACTAGCTCTTGGTCCTCATTTCATTTATTTCCTGGGATATGCCAGAAGGAGCGACCTTCCATGAAATAGAGCCATTTGAACCTCTTGCTGCGAAGTGGTACTCAAATGATATGAAAAAATAGTCACAGTCGAATGTTGTGTTTCATACATACTACCTCCAGATAAAGAGAGCCATCGAAGCCGAGCCTCGCATGACCTCGAACACATTACAAAGGTTTTGACCCCTAATGAATTTCAGCACATATCGACACTTCATCTACATTACAGCGCGAGCAGATGAGCATCAAGAGAAGTTCCAGTCATATTATAAGCTTACAGAAGAAGACCTTGAGGAAATCACCAAGGAATGGTATGCTGACCTCCTTATCCCCGCCGAACCCCCAGAGATATTTGATATTGACATCCCAAAAGACACTCATAAAGAACAGAATACACTCAGAACCAATAGATATAAGAAGACTGAGGAGGTCCAAAACTTAAGAAAAACCTCAGTGAAGACCGCGTCCATATCACCTGACCGAGGGGGTGGTGACGAAGCAGAAGATGTATAGAGTCCCAGCAAAGTAACACCACCTAGAGACGAGGTGGACCCATTGAATAAGAGGAAGGTTTCCCCCCCAAAACCTTCTTCTTGGAAGAATTCAAAATCCACCATGACCAAGATGCAGACTGTCCTCACCTCCAACGAATTTGACTTCATCATAGCAGCCCTAAATGATGCTTCACTAGAGATAGAAGAAAAACAAGGAGTGAAGCAAGAAGAAATGTATGATAGGATTGAAGTCAAGATCTGAGGGGTACAATAGGCTCTTCAGTATAGTCGCGTAGTCTCCACTGCACCTCTGCCATCGGGACAACCAGAGTTGGGAGACGAGCCAGCCCAACTCCACCGACTAGATGAGACAGTTGAAGCTCACCTTTGCTGAGCACAAGAGGAAACAGACCAAGCCACCTAGGCTTTGATGCAAGTGCGAGGAGTACTTGTAGAGAAACGTCGAACAGGAAAATATTGCTCTCCAAGCAAATTTTGATGAAGAAAAATCACAGATGCAGCAAGGGAACGGAAAGTTGCTCACGGAACAACTCGAAGTGAAAGAATCAGTCAGTAGAGCACTTCTCTCTGTGACAGTCGTAGAAATAAAGGAAGAGGACCGAGTCACGAAGAAAGTAGAGAAACTCACAGAATCTATCCAGCAACTACAACAATGCATAGTAGACTTAGATCTTTGCGCAGTGCCTGAGACTCCACAGGATGTAAGGGATAAAAGAGAAGCGACTGCTCAAAGCGCAGTTGAGAGAATAAAATCCCTTTCTATGGAATGAAAGCAACTCACCAATCATAGTGCCTAGACCTATGAGCAACTCATTGAGAATCCAAAACTGAAGGCACTGGAGTCACATCTATAAGAGGAGTAGTATCCAAGCCAAAAAGATATAGGTCGCGGTGGAAGTATCAAGCCAAAAAGATATAGGTGCAGCTGAAGCCCCTATCAGTTGTGGAAAGAATGAAGCGCTCCCAAGAGCAACGCACTGCACAACAGAAGATCCACACTATCTAGAGAAGATTTATGGAAGTAACTCAGAGGCTCCAACCTGTAAAAGATAATTCCTATCAATTGTTCATGGAGGTCGAAGGTTGAGGAGCAGAACTGGAGCAGGTTTTCACTGCAGTTGAACAATGCCTCGAGGACCTGTGAATGAGGTAGTCATCCAATTGTTCACTGCACAAGAGGTCATGGCACAACATCAATTCGAAGCAGATCGAGCCCAACTCGAGGCTTTTGAAGAAGAACTACCCAGATTAAAGTGACTCAGGATGAGTCACAGGTGAGTGTTGGGGGCATGTTGGCCCTTGGCCAAGTTTTGGGAGATCCTTGGTCAAGTTTGACCTTTTTTAGAACTTCAATAGCCTATCGAAGGAGGAGTGCAAGACGAAGTAGAGATCGCTGGATCTCAACCCATTTTTGGGTCCTTTTTGGGAATTGGTATTATGTAATGGGTATGGGATGTTGGCCCATGGGTTTACCCATGTTTAGGCCTATTTTTGTAAAGTATAAATAGATGCTATGGTGATGTAGTGAATAAGAATAAAGGAAGTTGGCTAAGTGATAGATCTATGTGATTGAAGGATTGTAAGTGCTCTGTGCATACTGTGTGAAGCTTGCAGAGCTGAGTGCAAGTGACTCTAGAAGGTTTAGTGTTGCATCCTAGCTCAGGGAAGGAGGATCTAGTGAGCTTCGTAGATCTCCTATCCTATGCAGAGTAAGGGTTTTGAGGCTCTATGCATGTAACCTATTGAAGCGGCTAATAAAGAAGAAGATTTGGTGGACGTAGCCCCAGGGTGGGGGTGAACCATGTAAATACTGTGTTATTCTGCTTTGTGACATGTGTTTATGTGTTTATGCCTTACTTTCTAAGTGATTTGATATAGATAGATATATAGGTTTATTCTTTGTGCTAATGATGTATATGGATGTAGATCTTACCTATGTGAATGTTCTTAGTTCTTGAATCTGCTATATTTAATCTACCTCTTTATGATAAGTGCTTAGATACACCAAATTTGGATGAATGAAGTGATGCTCTATTTTATATGTGGAGTAAATAATGGTTAAATATTGATGAATTGTCAATGCTAAGTGCTCTTTTAAGTATTACAATCATAGTTTTGTGTCCCAACTAAGGTTGCAGACACTTGAGTCTTGCAACCACCCCTGGATCTACCTCAGGTGAGGCTTCATCTGCTTCGCAGGTGTTTCCGAAAGGGACTGTAGTTAGGGTTTTGTTGGTATGTTGTTGTAGCATGGAACCTTAGGTCTGCCCCTATGCCAACATGCACAATCTCCTTTGCATTCAAAACCATGCATAGAACCCTTTTCTTCTTCATGGTTCCTTACTGATTCTCTACAAAGATTCACTTCCTTTTTAAATCCTTCTTGGATTTAAAATCTACATGCTATTGTGGAAATATCTTTGATACTATGAGAATGTATCAACAATCCTCTACTATTTTCTATCCCTCCTAAAGCACTATCCTTCATTCCTGTTATCTTGATATCTACCTCATGATCTCTTCTTCCAGGACTTGACTCCAGCCAAGAATCTTTCCTCGTCCACTTTTCATACTTACAACCATATAATATGCTGATATTAACTTTCAACATTCCATTATTACTTGGATTCCTCTAATCCGACTCCTACATGACCGAGTTATATTTCCAGTCATGTTCCCTGAGTAACCTTTGTCATATTACACCAAATTCTTTCTTGAGGCACTTTATTTAGCCTTTCCATGACTAATCATATCAACACTTGGATTAGCTTACTGAATTATTATTTTCTCTTGTATTGACCCATCTGATTTACTTCTGACGTGCATAATCAACTTTTTTTGTCATGCCATATTTGATGATCTTCATACCATGCTTCCACTGCACACTCTGTTAGCAATAAGAGAGGTGCTACCTCCAATATGTAGGATTGATCTTTGTTTCTCTTCTATCGTTCAAAAGGATCATCGATCCTACTCATGATCGATGATCAATGATATAATCATTCTCGATCTCGATCTGAATGTAGAATTATACCAGGATTCCTCTCTATAGTTTTCCTTCTTGTCCCACAACACAAGAACTATACCTTAACTACAAAAACTAAACTATATGAGGAGACATACACTTCTTCCTCACAGAGGTATACAATACACAGATAAACATACATAATTAAAGAGGCTTCCAAAATACTCGAAATAGAGTATTTCCATTTTATTTCATATACTTATGTTTTCATACAATTACAGAGGCTCACAGGCCTTCCTTTGTCTGCATTAAATCAACAGACAACAATCTTCATTCTATTGGCCCGATTAAAATTCGTTTGGCCACTTCCAATCTCTTGGCCCGATTAGCATTAAATTTGCCACACCTCTTTGCCTCTAAGGCTTACAATAATATACACAGGGATTTTGAACTATTTTTGGTTCCTCAATTATAATGGAATACCTGGAATCCTCTTTCCAAGACCTTTCCTTTGACTGCTTCCTTTCTCATTTCTGAGTTTTGAGCAGAAATTTATGGAAAATTGCAAATTGTATTTTTAATGATGCAATCTATATGCAATTATTCTCCTTTCTCAGAGCCAAAATAGCTCTTGGACCTTTGCTGGATCCACTCATAAGGTTCACAGACCTTCTTTACCAATTATGATGTAGGTTCGAACAATCAAAATATAATGGGCTTCCTTCCTAAGCTGTTTTTTTGGTTTCTTTAACGTATTTTTCAGGCATAAGCCCCTTTTCTTTGGACCCCAAACTCATGTGACCATGATTGTGACCAAGCTATAACTGATAGGCACTTATCCAGAGCCTAGGGAACTTTGGGGCTCTAACACTTCGAAGGTTCTCTCAACTTCCACTTGACTTCTCCCAAAAGTCGAACTGGCGAACTCCCAGATTTTCTCTCCGATGCTTCACACTTCGGATACTCGAAGGACACACTAATCGACGATCCTCATTATTTGTTTAGATCGATAGTCAATAGGAGATCTGGGACTCTGAGCTTCAGGAGTTCCATGTCTCCATCTTGTGTTGCCTCTTGAATTTCCAAATTGACGAACTCACAGACAACAAATCAACAGACCGCACCTTCTCATTAACCAATGACCACGATCAACTCTGGGACTCCATATTTGGGATTTCTAGATTTTCCACACTCTCCATCCTTCTAGAGTTCCAAGTATCTGAACTACAAGATCTGTTTCCACGTATCCTCTCCCGATCAACGACTAGGATTTTATCTGTAGCTCCGGGCTTCAGGGCTTTCCAAAGCACCTCTCCGAAGATCTCCTGAAGTGTCGACTTACTAAAGGTCCTCTCCTTTCTCCACGTATCATCTGTTGATCAACGGTCAAGATTAACTCTAGCCTTTGGGATTTCTCAACTCATATCCATCTGCACCTCAATTCCTTCAGAGTACCTAGTCTCTGGACCTTGGGGTCTAATGCCATGTTTCCACTGTAATCAATGGCTGAGATGGACTCCGACCTTCAACCTTCGGGAGTCCTTGACCTCAACTACTTATGCCTTGAATCCTCTGGAGTGAAAAGTCTTTGGACTATGGGATCTAGTGTCGTGTGTCCTCTCTCGATCAACAATGAGGATTTACTCCACTCTTTGGAGCTTCGCCTGTTTCACCTTCATCACACTGTATTCCTTCCGAACACCGAATTGGTGAATATGACGATCTCCTTTGCTCAGCTCTCAAACAATTAATGTAGTGACATGTGGCCCCACCGAAGGGAGACACATGTTAGGTCCCAATTGGTACTAAAGGATTGTAAGTGGTACAAAAAAAGTGACATGTGGAATTCCTAGAGTAGGTCCACATCACCCTAGGTGGCATCATCATGCCCTGTGACTCCAGTGCTTCACGACTTTGGGACTTCGAGACTTCAGAGATCCGAAAGTTATTCCTTCCCCATCCATTATGTTATCAGTGAAATTTTTTCCGCAAATGGTTACAGGAATCCAACATCTCCAAACACCCATTAGTTTACCTACAACCCCAAAAACACATTTCCAAAAGGCACAAACTATACAACTGGTTATAAAATTGACATGCGCAGAAACACTATAGGAAGCAAGCCAAAAGAGCGCACATGTGCGACTATGTACGATAAAAGCCACACACTCCTATGAAAGACACATTTATGGTTCTTGTCAACCCCTCACCCACTTCTGGTTTAGATCCCAAGTAGATTTGACCCTCAAATCTGATATGAATCTGAGTGGGGGGAT
Organism: Picea sitchensis; assembly: GCA_010110895.2. Classification (NCBI taxonomy): domain Eukaryota; kingdom Viridiplantae; phylum Streptophyta; class Pinopsida; order Pinales; family Pinaceae; genus Picea; species Picea sitchensis. The sequence goes on from SNQJ01S0078209.1 coordinate 22,475, forward strand.
GGTCAAAGACCTAAGGGTGCCCTAAAGGGCCCCTTGTTCACACTAAAGACTGGTTGGATAATGCCTCAAATATTTTCTATAAAAAGAGGCCATGGGTGCACTATGAATTCAAGAATATCATTGTATTGTTATGCTGTCTCTATTCTCCTACAAGGAACCTCTTTCCTTATTGGATCATACTAGCATCATCTCATTAAGCTATACACCTCACCTCTTAAGAAAATAAGCTTGGATATCTTCACCATTTACTTTCTAGCTTTCCATTTGTAAGAAGAACTCTCACATAGGGGACTCAAGAACCCTCCCTAGGAGGAAGAGGGGATCCATAATTCCCCCTTTGTCTTTGGTGTTTGCCCACTAATACAATTTCTCCATTGTGGCATGAATATTGGTCAATTGTTTGATTGATTTTGGTTCTAATTTCCTTATGCATTTTCATTTCATTTCTTTAGTTGTTATTAGCTTAATTGTTTTTTTATTTCATGTGATTGAGTCATTTGATTCATACACTAAACTATGTCCCATCTAGTAGGCCCAACTAGACTTCCAGGTTCCCTTATTTTGCTCATTGGAGTGACAAACAGGACACAATAGATTGGCGACCATACTGACGATAAGGTAGCAATTTCCTCCCTATTCGGGTTGTTTAAGAACTTATTTTTGACCTATTTTCCTTACAGGGATCATAACTGGCCTAGCCTTACCTGCAAAGAGCTGAATTTAGAGCTGGAAGAGGAGAATTCCACCTAATATTTTCCTTCTGGACGCGTATCAGAACATGCATGGGTTTTCCATCCCACAGGCTCACTTTCCAAGCATTGTGCGCCAACAACACTGTGTTTCTCAATGCATTCTGCACACAGTGCACCAATAGGTCATCAGTTCTCTACGCCTTGGTGCTGCATGTGCCTCTATCTAAACTGTGACCCGTGAATCTGTCCAGAACTTCAACATTGTAAGAGTTTTTTGTGATGCTTTGAAGACCCCTAGCCTTCAAAATCTTGCTTTTATGCAATTTTTAAATGCACCACACTTAGATTCCCTTACCACATTAAGGGTTATTCAAAACATAGGCACTTAGGGGCTTAAAAGGAACCATATTTCTCCTCTTTTGCTTTGATTTGCCACATGGATGGCTTGTTTTGATTGTAAAATCTAAGTTAAGATCATTACTATCACATATATAAACATTTTCATTGGGACCATAAATCAAACTTCAATCATTGAGTATGTTCTTCTCTCACACCATAGAGCGATCTTGAGAATCAGAAAAAACGATTGAGGGAAAATTTCATCTCCTTTAAAAACAAAATCTTTAGGAGAGGACAAATCCCCCTGGGGCTCCTCTTAGTTTCTTTTCAAAACATCTTAAATTTGTAAGGGACCATACATTCCCACATGTTGCAAATATTAGGATAGTTTTTGAAGCTACTTTCTTAGTTTACATCACTAGGGGAGTTTAAATATTACTATAGCGGGCCCATACATGCCCACATGCTTGCAATCTAAGATAGTTTTTTGTATCTTTCTTAGATAAAATCACATTAGGGAGTTTAAAGGATTAGTAAGGACCCATATGTCCACACGATAGTTCTTTAGGGGCTTTAAAATTCTTCAAGGTTGTACCAATGGAATCTAGTAAGATAGGTAATCAAGAATTGTAAGGAACACAGGAAGTCCACATGCTGCAAGGTGACACCTAACTTATTAAAAATTTGGCACATTTGTTCACTTTCTCACACACAAAAAGTCACTCCTCACTCATGTAATTTCATATCGAATTGTGGAGGTTGAAGTAGGTTTCCTCCAAAGGGATTCCAAAACGTCCCACTATTTTCTTGAAGAAATTGCCCACACCCACTTAATTCAAACGAGATTGGTTCACACCCCCAATCTCTCAAATAACCACATCTAATTTTTTTCTAAAAAATCATTAAGTTTTCCTCCACAAGAGGTGCCAAAAGGAATTTTTTAGTCTAGGTAGGATCTCGGGGATAGGCATCCAAATAACTCCTCGTTATCTGGTTCTCACATCTTCAAACATTAGAAGTTGACAAATAGGGAACTTTAAAATCCTCCAAGTCAAGTGTTCCTAACACCATAAGTCAGGGAGATACCCATGAAGGGTCGAAGGCCAATGTCTGTTTGTTATATGCATCCCCCCTTAAGGCACCCACCTCTTGGAAGGGATCCAACCTGTGACCCATTTCTAAGGCTGAAAATCTAAATGTTGCACTTTGACCAAGGTACCTAGTGGCCAAATTTTATGATATCTACCCAGGTGGAAATTTTGGGCTGCAATTGAACCTTGATCAGATTTTGTGTGGCTATTGGGAAATATAGCCAGCTCTTTCGGGTTATCCACCCTCTACCCCTCATTATAATTGATTGTTTCATCCTTCACTAGTTCCTCTTCCGGTGGCTTTAGACGCCACTGTTGAGTACTATTAGAAGGTCCAGTTCTATTTGAGAGGAAGGAAGTTACGTATTTTTAGGACACGATCATTTGTTTTCTTTGTTCTCCCATGCGGAAAAAAGCCACCTACCCACATGTATGATTCTTTTCAATTGATTAATGTATGATTCTCTTGTGATTACATGCGATTGTGAGATATATTGTGAAGGTCCATATTATACAATTCTCTTATTCATTTTCTTTTCTCATCACCATTTTTCACACATCCCACTTTTCTATTCAGACATCATAGGGGACCCACATAATCCCCATCGTTCCAGATGCTTGCAAATCTCCCTCCTATCCTAGGAGGATTTCCTAGTTTTGCCAACTCACCGGATCAACCATGTCACACCCCTATGAGCGCTAACATTTTGGGATCAACTTTGATTGGTTCCATTTTACTTGGGTCCACTTACCAAGGTCATCCATCCACTAGCTCTCCTTCATAAGGAGGCAGAGGGTATACTTATTCCCTAGAGAGAAGTACACCCCCACCAAACCCCCCTCAAGGGTTAGGTCCATTACCTTCTCACACCATAGCTGGAACTAATCCTCCAATGCCACTCCAAATGTCATATTTGGCCTCCATCAACATACTAGATCTGAGTAATCTCACGAATGATCCTATATTGCGCGACCCCACATGGCCTACAATGCCTACCAAAATACCTTCGGACATTCCCAAGTTTGAAGGAAAGGCGAGAGAAGATCTCGCCAACCATATCATGACCTTCCACTTATGGTGTTCTTCAAACAACATCATAGATGAATCCATCCGATTAAGGTTATTTTAGTGCACACTCATAGGTCCATTAGCCAAGTGGTATGTGGATGAAAAATTAGAGTCCCATGTGACTTTTGAATCATTCGAAAAAACATTTTTAACCTTCTTTCAACTACAAGTTTGCCATGACAATGGTATCGAACTGCTTTATGAGTTTAAACAAACCTCAACCACACATATCGCTGACCACATTCACGAATGACATCGACGACATAGTTTATGAAAAGAAAAAACCACCAAAGAACAATGCCTCGATTGGTTTCTGAGATCACTCGTCCCTCTCCTTGCCAAAGATGATGCCTCCACCTTCCCCCAAACTGAAAAGGTAGCCATCAACAAAGATCAACAATATGACATCATTTATGGTCAGTCAGGATACTTGTACATAGTACTACCTGACACCCTGAGACCTGTACCATTCATCCAGGATAAGCCTAGGATGTCTCACTCAGTGAATGGATTGATTGGTACCACAATACACCACAATTTGTACATCCAACTACCACCTATGTACGGTACACCCCAATATCCACCGATATATGGGGGACCCCCTTATTACCCTCCCCCACCTTATCAACAACCATACCCTGTTGCCCTCTCTCCACCCATGAGTGGACCCACGCTGACACCCATGATGCTCCTGATTGTTCAACCAAGTTATGGTACCCCCTCTACCTCAACTTACACCCTAAGTACTAGTGAAAGTGATACGCCTTCCTATGCACCCTACGGGTCATTACCATAAAATAATACTTATTTCCCATTTCTTGGTCCTCCACAACCCATTTCTCCTCCACAAGGACAACCACATGCTGAGGTTAACTTTGTTCAACCCTCTCCCATTCAATAATTTCAAAATTTTGAACAACTAAATATGGAAAATCTGGCCCATAAGTCGAATAATGCAAAAAAGAAAGGAAAAAACCAAAACAATAATAACCCAGGACCAGGGGGAAATAACCCCCAACCAAGCTAACCTGTTGGGGGTAACCAAAACTAGGGTAACCACAACCCCCAAGGGGGCAATAAAAACAAACGCCAAGGGAGGAACAACAAAAAACTCCAGATGAACTTCCCTTGTGCTCTTTGTAGTGAGCATGATCATTATACTCACCATTTCCCCCAAATTGATGACTTCAAACAGATGAAAGATTCCATGATTGTGCCATATCCTCCAGCGTCGCCTACCCCTCAACAGGCCCCACAACAGTATTTTCAACAACCACCCCCGGCTGTGTTTCAAAACCCTATTCCACACCAAGGTGTGATGAATACCCAACAGGAGATGCGTCCTACCCCACCACAGATGGGATAGTATCAAAACCCTAGGAATCCGATGGATCGCAATATTCTCCTCACTAGTGAAGAAGAAATTCTTCTACAAACGTACAATCATCAATACAACGCACCCCCTGAATCTACTCCCACCACTTCGAAATCATCTCCAGTTACAGTCGGACAACCCTTGATGATTCCATGCCCTAACACTGAACCATCCATTCGTATTCCTCGCATCCCAGTACGACATAATGTCAACAACCCTCAGGCTAGGGCAGCACACAATTACAGTTTGGTCGATGACTTGGTGCAATATCCTACAACCATGTCAGTCTTGGAGGTCCTCCAAACTTGTCCCACTCAATGGAAATCATTACTTTCCACCTTGGGGGCAGTTGACCCTACTGATACTAGACTCATCACATTTGATCTAGATTGTGGGGAACCCCATCTCCTCGCTTTGGTAGCTTTCTAGATACCAGTCAAGATTCAAAAAATCACAGTTCATCAATGTATCATTGATGAAGGTGCATCCACATGCATCATGTCCAAAACGGTATGGCAGAAACTTGGCTCCCCTGAGATAATACCATCTGCCATCACTTTGAGAGCTTATGATGGATTCCCATCCTCTCCTAAAGGGATCTTTCAAAATGTCCCCGTTGAACTCGGGGGAAAAACCATTCTTATTGACATTGAGGTTATCAATGCCTTGCTTGATTACAATATCTTGTTTGGACGTAGCTACATGTACTCTATGAAGGTCGTGGCCTCTTCTGGGTTTCGAACGATGATGTTCCCCCACAACGGGAAGATCATTACCATATACCAAGTTTCACATTACGAGCCTAACCATTCCTCCAACATCGATAACATCCTACCTCCTTTCCACACTAATTTCGATGCCTACCCCCTCATAGAGATGGTCCCCATAATTATCAAGGACCCATCCTTGTTGGGGACATACCATGGAGCACCACCACTCATACACCCCTCGACACAAGTGTGTGTTGTATCTTCCGATGGAACTGAAACAAGAGATATCATTCCTCCCACAGAGGCTTCTCCATCCCTCGACGTCCCACCAGTAGAATAAATCCTACCTCAAGAATTACTTGAGAACCCTACGACACCACTTACCCCCAATTTCACCCTTCTTCGAAGGAAAATCCCAGTTTGGGAGACAATCCCCTAAGACATCACTCAAATCCCTTTCTTCTACCCCCAACCGAGAATACAAGCTTTCCAGGTAGCCGCAACGCTTACCCTTCCCAACATGGTGTTGTCCATTCCGGTATGGTATCTCCACCCACCCACGATGGTTCCTCAACCATCCCTCCCTCCCCAATCAAAGGGAATCCCGATGCATATTCTAGTACTAAATCCAACCACACCACCTTCACCCCCACTTGCCAGCAACCCCACCACAGTTGGGGGGAGATGGAAGAAGAATGATCCCACCACTCCACTTCCTCCCCGAGTTCAACCTCCTTGCACACTATGCGAGAAAGAAGGACACCCCACAAATATATGTCCCCTACTACAGGTAGCAAAGGGTTGCGAACCAAATTGCATGTGCCATCTATTTAGAGTATGGACACTACACTCATCATTGTAGCACTACCTCTGTTTCTACAGATGCTAACAACAATACGCCAAAGATTTCAGCAAGACCCCTCTTAACCCATGTAATTGGGTACCCAAGTCATAGACATCCATTATGTCCTAACCTCATTCAACGAACGAATGAGGTACACTTTCTCTCTTTGCAAATCACTTGATCATTTCACATACTAGTGTGCTAAGATCATTGAATACAGTCATCGTCAAATGGACATTATTCGAAATCCTCCAACCACCTCACTTACCATGATGCAAGTGATTCCCTCTATTCCATCTCCAAATATTGTTCAAATCACCTCCCCTAAACCTAAGTCACTTCCCACCCCTCCATGGTTCATGGATAGACTGTCTGAAAATTTTCCCCAAAATCCCCCCAACTCTCTGGTCCATTTCCCTCAGGAAATTTTACCACCAACCAGAGTCTACAACCCATGATGTATAGAAATTTGGTTTATGTCGAACATGCCATCACACCATAATTATGATACCCCCTCTACATATTCACCACCTGAAGACAATCACATGGTGACAGTCACCAATGTTACTTCCCCGGATCCCCTATATTCTCGCATTTTCCACTGTGACAAAGATATGGTAGAGGAACTAACTACACCTGATTGCCCATGGAATGCACTCCATCATAGGGTTCTCTTTCTCTCACAAGAAGCCTTTGACCCCCTATCCAAGCCTCCATCTGTGCAATCAAAACAAAGTATTTCATTCCATCCAGGTATATGGACTGGTTCAACAACCCTATTCCTACCCCTGATGCTTTTGAAGAAGGAAACATGGCCAATATTTCCCCCACTGTCAAAATTGACATTTCCATCAAACCAGGAATCATAGAAGAAATCACCATTGGCACCGCATGCTCCCCTGAGGAACTCACAACTTACAAAGCTCTCTTTTAGGAATATCGAGATATTTTTTCTTAGGCATATACAGAGATTCCTGGTCTCGATCCTTCTATCATCGAACATCACATCGACACATGGCCAGATATCACCCCTGTACGTCAAAATAAATTCCCACTGCACCCATCCAAAGTAGCGGCTATCAAAGCTGAAATTAAAATACTACGCGTGGAAGGGTTCATATACCCCATCACATAAACGTCATGGGTCTCCAACCCTATCCCTGTTAACAAAAAACAAGGCACTATTCACGTCTGCACCGAATTTCGCGATCTCAATCATGCTTGTCCCAAAGAAAAATTCCCAATTCCTTTCATTGACCAAATTATCGATGAATGTGCCGCCCATGAGGCCTTGTCCTTCATGGACTGGTTCTCTGGCTACAATCAAATCCAGATCCATCTAGCAGATCAGTATAAAACTGCATTCAATACCCCATGGGGTACTTTTTCTTATCGTGTCATGCCTTTCGGAATTAAGAATGTAGGTGTGACATTCCAATGGGCCATGACTTATGTTTTCCATGATCTCACTCACATCATCCTCGCTTACTTGGATGACCTCACTACTCGATCCAAGAAATGAACTCAACATCTAGATGACTTATGAGTTGTCTTTCAACGGTGTCACTAGTATAATATCTGCTTGAATCCCCTCAAGTGTGTATTTTGCGTCACCGCCATATGCCTCCTTGGGTTCATTGTCTCCCAACATGACATCACTATGGACCCCCTCAAGGTCCAAGCTATCATAGAAATTCCACCAACTGTAGAGCCTACAAGGCAAAGACAACTTTTTATGATGCTTTGTCCCAGATTACACCACTCACGCACACGATTTTCTTGTCCTATTGCATCATGATATCCCATTTTGATGGTATGAACATTCCCAAACCGCTTTTGATGATTTAAAAGTGGCGCTCTCCAACGCCCCTTTGATTAGTCCACCCGATTATGATCGCGACTACATCCTCTTCTTATCAGTCTCAGTCGTCTCAATAGTAGAAGTTCTCATCCAACTAGAGGATGATGGCCACGAGCATGTTATTTAATACATTAGTAAAAACCTTTCAGGACCACCCCTGAAATAAAATCATGAAGAGAAAATCGCCCTTGCAATTGTCCTCATAGTCTAAAAACTGTGTCATTATGTCTTGCTTCACACTACCAAAGTCGTGGCAGATTCTGATCCCATGCAGTACTTGCTTAGTCGCTGACAAATTAATGGAAAATTTGCTTGATGGATTGTCATCCTTCAAATATATGACCTAGAGTTTGTAACCCCCAAAATCAAGAAAGCACTCATCCTCGCCGAACTCATCATGGTGTTTCCCTTAGACACTACTAGTTCACCCGTCAACACAGATTTTTTCGATGAACACCTCTTCTATGTCCCCTTGGATGACCCCTGGTATGGTGACCTTCTCGTCTACCTTCGGACATAGAAGTTTGTATCGCACCTCTCCCGAGACGATCGTCGATGAATTCTCCATCAGGCCCCTCGATATCTTCTTATCGGTAACATATTGTATCGACGTGCGATCGACACCATACTCCATCAATGTTTGACCATCGAAGAAGTCGATAGATTCTTTAATGATTTCCACAGTGGCACCTACGTTGGCCACCTCTCAGGGATTTCCATGGCCCAGAAAATCATTCGATCATGATACTTCTGGCCCACATTGTTTCATGACTGCATCCACACCGTCAAGTGGTGCAACAAATGCCAGCTTTATGCAAACAAAGCATGAATGCCACCCATGCTTCTACATCTAGTCATCACTGTCGACCCCTTCTATAAATGGGGCATAGACTTCATGACTTTCAAAACTCCATCTAGCAATGGACACAAGTACATCATTGTGGCAGTCGATTACTTTACCAAATGGGTCGAATCCATTCCTAACTTCAACAACACCGTTGACACAACATCACATTTTTTCTTCAACCACGTCATTACCTTCTTTAGAGTTCCACTACAATTAGTCTCTGATCATGGTAAACACTTTGAGAATGAGATCTTCATCGAACTCTCATCAAGGTTAGGCTTCTCCCATGAGTTTTCCTCCCCATACTACCCTCAGTCCAATGGACATGTCGAGGCTATTAACAAAGTCCTCAAAACCATGTTGCAACACACTATTAACAAACATAAGACCAAATTGCATCATATGTTGTTTTCAGTACTATGGTATTATCACACGACAATTAAAACTACCACTGGTTTTAAACCATTTCATCTCATCCATGGGGTCGAGGCCACTCTCCCCATTGAGTGCAAAATTCCCACATTGCGCACCGCTATCAAGCTATTACCCGACACTTCTCTAATGGAGTAGTGCTTGCTAAACTTAGATTCATTGGATGAACACTGTAGATCTTCATTATAGAACAACGAGGAAACTAAGAAATAGTCGAAGGCCACCTTTGACCGCCATGTCAACCTTCGCTCATTTAATGAAGGAGATCTCATCCTAGCCTATGATATCACTCATGATACTCTCGATCATGGGAAATTAAAGTCATTATGGCATGGACCCTACATTGTCCAACACTGCCTCACTAAAGGCGCATACATCCTGGCCTCTCTAGAAGGCTACACTCTCAAAGAACCCATCAACGGGTTATACTTAAAGAAATTTTACGCCTGAGCGTAGTCATTCCACACTAGGATTTTTCTTTTTTGTACACATTTGTAGAGTTTTTAGTCTTATTTTTTCTCTCCATGCCTTATGTCTGATCTACAATTTGTGTTATTGACATATGTCTCCTCCATTTTCCTACCACATCGGTTAAGCTGACGAAGTTAGCCGATGAACACAAAATCTTGCTTCGGCCGCTTAGGCCCTCTATACCCCCTCACATGTACTACTCCACTCCAGCAACATATGTTTAGGATCATCAACCAACAACCAAGAAGAATACACAGATGTCATTGGCCTCCTCGCTGAGGCTAGTCACCGCCACATTCATCACCTCAGCGTCTTATTAGATTCCCAGCTAGTCGTCCTACAGCTCAACAATATATATCGTATCTACGATCCTTTCCTCTTATGCAAATACCGGCAAGTTAGACTCTTATCTTGACATTTTGATTTGATTACATTTACACATATTCCATGAAAATTCAATCAAATAACATATAACATGGATAAAATAGTGTTATATTGTCATATATCACATCAAGACATCATCACACATACATAAAACATCAAAATTCAGTCACAGCATATAGATTAGGTGTCATAAAAAGCATCACAAAAATCTCATCACATGTGAACATCACAGAAATCATAAACATGTATATCCATATATATATATAATGATCAATGTATCAATGCTTACAAAATGGTACAAAATGTATGTCACCCATAGGAAAGTGAGCCCCCCTCACCTCTATGGGTACACAATAGGTATCACACTGCCCTATATACAAAATGGGCTCGCAGGCCTATATAAATACAAAAAATATACATCAAGCACTCATGGTGCCTCTAGAGAGCCACCACTAGGTCCTCTATCTAGAGGAGGTACCCCACCTGCGGGGGGTCCTCCAAGTCCGGGGGGAAGTCGTCGAGTCATAGCTGCCCCCGCTACAGTTTCTCTACGGATCAGGGTACGCAATGTTGCTAGAAGGCCCACACACTACTCCAAGATTTCCTCATCCTGGATATGAGACCACATGCCCTCGGTCACACCCTGTAGTGGGAATCCTCTAGCACTCCATCGACCTCTACCGGATGATCATGTGATGGCCCTAGACCGAGATCATAAAATCTATGCCTCCTAACAGCTCTCACATCATCTTCTGGCCTCGTACGAGCTTCATCCCTCTAGGGTCATGTTGATGGGTCCTAGATTCCTAGTTCAATAGTAGGAACCAAACCCGCCACTGAGGCCCAATTAGACTCTGCAACGTTTTGTTGGGTATGTGTTATATTATTTGCATGAGTAGTAGTGTCTGAGTGTATGCACCGGGTGCGTAGGGGGGTTAGAGGGGGGGCACTAGGACCCCCCTCGGGGGGTGCAGGGGGGCGGAGCCCTCTGCGCAGGGGTTCGGGGGTAGCACCCCCGAATTTGTTTTTTCGCATCAGGACCGCATTATATTTAGGTGGTTTTTCGGCACATGGTTTCTTTGCCGATGGTTTTCTATTTTCAGTTAAGGAATTAGGTTTTTGGACTAATCTAGGTCATTGGGTTAGGGTTTTGGATGCCGCTAGCTCCTATATGTATTTTTTATTGTAACCATTGTAACACAATGAATGAATATAGAATATGCTGGTTTTCCCAATTTGGGTTTCCAGGGGAAAAATATCTGTGTAATGTTTGTATTTTCCATTGTATATTTTCTGTACTTTTCTGAATATCTGTTTGTAGTAGATATTGTACAAGGTTATAATTTACACGTTTAATGGTGGAATGGTTCTCCATATATTACAATCCAACCAATTTATCGATGGGTTTATGTTTTCTTGTGAAGGATATTCTTTTAGTTTGGACTGCCTCTTTTTGTATTTTCTCTTGGGTGGGACCGATATGAGATGTAAGCCGGTATAAACCAACTTGGTGACAAACAGAATTAAGTTCTAACTACTAGGGAAGAGGATAAACTTGGGATAACCCACTGCTCAATCACGCCGACAATGATTCTATACCACAGCCCTAGTACTAATACATTAACAATGTGAGCATCCAATTGTTGTCTGAGGAACTAATTATCAGAAAGAAAACACATATGCAAATAAGATAATGGAAAGAAAAATAATTCATCTATCATAATCATTCATCACATGATAACACAACGATTCATCTTCATCATTTAAAGTAAAGAACAAGAAAATATTGCACCAGATAACTTGACAATAGATTAAATAGCTCTTACTCATTACAACATCATTCATGAAATGAGATAGGAAATAGTTCTTCTCCGCATCCAATCACATGCATTTGATAAAAATAACTTGTCTCTGGTCCAGAAGGACTTCTCAATTGATGGCAGGTTCAAAATAATTCTCAACAACCAGAAACAAAGATTCCTTGCGGCAACCATCGACCCTTAACTAATTGGTCTATGTCTTTATTTATAATGTAAAATTCAACTGAAAATAATGTCTAAGTGCAGTTTAAACAAAACAAAATTCTCCATGTGGTGTCATCTTCTAACAGTTTCTTTAACAGTGAACTCAAGATATCACTTGAAAAGGGTGACTTTTCTCATATTCAGACCAACTGGTAAACAACTCTTCATAAGTTTGGGCCCATGGAAATCTGTGTTGTTCCATCGAAGCCGTGTGCATTCCTCTGATGTCCATCACATGCATCTGGTACTTAACCAGACTGGTGTTCAACTATTGTAGCATAGTTTGAGCTCTAATAAGATGTTCCATGAATCATTGCACTTTCCCTGGCACCACATTGGTCATCTTTGTGAGCTCTTCAGACCATAGTGAATCTTGCTTGGTATGCGACTTGACTACGTCGCTCAAGTCGACGAAGTTATCGGGTGCGCCGAACTCAGGGAGTCTGATATCCTTCATTGCTTTGTTGATTTTGCTCCAATGTTTCTCGCATATGAACCACTACTTGTGGATTTCTCGGTGTGAGTCTTGAGACATATTAGCCAAATACTCGGATGATTTCTTCATGCAATTAAGACTGCTTTTGCCTAACATCCGGATGCCATGTTCTTCTTTGTTTCATCCCTGCTAGACTGCATCAATGTATTCGAGTCTTTATACTACTTGTTGTGCCCTTTCATACCACCGCTCCATGTCCTTGCATGTTGTGAGCACCATGAGAGTGTCCTCCTGGAGCTTAGCTACCTTCGCTGTAAAAAGGCAACGCTCTTTTGTGAATTGGTTGTAAGCTTCTTCGAACTCACTTCTTAGATATATTGTGGTCTGAGTGGCTCCCTGATAGTACTCATCCAAGTGGCGTAAATGTTATAATTCCTTTAGGGCGACGACCAACACCTTTTCATCTCGTTTGTCTCTGTCCAAGGTGGCATCCGAGAGCGCCATACCCACCCCGAGGAGCTCCGACGTCTGGGAATTTGCTGTGTTTATCAAATTCTCCTCTATAGTAATGAGGATGGAGCGATCCAACGTGATCCTCCTTTTCTTTGTGGTTCTTTGGACGATGGATTTTATTTTTCGATCGTAGGAGATTGCATAGATATTTGCTACTTCATCTACCAAATCAGGTATCTGTTGATCACCCCATGTGAGTGTGTTCCCCAGGTTACTGATGGCATATACTTGTTCAAGTTCTGGTTCCTGAACTCCCTCGTTGTGTTTCGAGGGCTTGGCCTCTGCCTATCACTTGTCAGGGACCTGAGTATTGAGTGGATTAGAGACGTTGGGCACATAATTGTTACTTACTTTCTCGTTGGCCATTGAATCTCTAATTTCCTTTTGTGAGGATCCTTCCTCTGTCTCATGTAGTTCGGGCTTTTCCTTCGGATTATTTGCTCCGGTTTCTGATGCACCAGGTCCTTTTGTTTTGAGGAAAATTTCGGCTTATGTTTCCTTCTGTGGGACCTCTTGGGTTTGGACCTCAAGCTCAGGGGAAGCAGTCATATCAGGTCCCTTTTTTTCTTGTACACGAACAGGGGACCTTTGAGATGCCTCCAGGCTCTCATCATCACTATATACATTGATGAACTCAGTCAGAGGGTTATGCGCACTTGTTTATACTGACACTCGACCTATCTCTGGTTGAGTCATCACTCTTGCCGGTGAATCGGCTGGTGGTATTGTGGATTCAGGATCATCTGACCCATTGGTGTTACCAAGGTTTATGAAATCAGGGTCGCTTGGCTCTGTCGGGCTTTCTTCTGGGCTACCAGTTGGAAGCCTTGGAAACCTGATGAGGTTTGGGTGATCCTGCATCCACTTCATTAACAACTGGGCCTGTTGATACATGAGTCCCCCCATCCCCTATACAAATTGAACCTCAAAGAAATTCCTGACTTGTAGCGGGGATACCTAAGAAACTTATGCTACTTCGATGGCTTCTTGAGGAGCGTCCCCAGCTTCACCTGGTTCAGATGATACCCTTCCTTCTCTAGCCCTGAGGAGTTATTGAGTCGTTTGCTCCAAGGCCTTTTTTTTCTCCTCCCAACTCATGGCCTTAAACCTTGTTTCTTTAGGATCAACCATCCTTGCCACCACCTCATCCCAGTCTTGAGCATTTTCAGTGAAATTTCATCCTCAAACCAGTCATGGGCATAAGCCCAATAGGATGATACATGTGATGCATATTTTAGGACCAAACCCTTGGGATCGTGCTTGCAAAAATGACCAGTCTGGAATCATAATTCCAATTGACTTAACCCTTCTTGCTTGGCCTACGCGGTGTCCTTGACCATGTAGAAGCCAATATGAAACCCATAAGGTATGAAGGCCCGCTTATTGTCCTTTACTAAAGTGGCATTGTAGCCTTGCAAAATGGTCTGATAACCACCTTCACCTCTCGGCCTCGCGACCCCACATCTGCAAAAACATAACCAAATGATAGCATCAACATCCATCCATAATATAAACATATGCTAGACTATCCAAATCACAAAACATAAAGTACACCAACATACCTCTCTGGTCCCAAACCTCCCCAGGAGGCAACACCATATCTGGGTCCTGTCGGTAGTCCATCCCACGATATAGGTACCATAGTATAATCTGTGGCATCTAGTGCCACACACGCACTAAGGTAGCCGTAAAATAATGGCCACCCTCCCCACCTCCATTCCATACAAAAATAGATTCCCACCGCATCAGTCATGGCTCCCGTGCCTCAACCACCAATAGCAATACTCTAGGGCGCAACATGGGAACCCCCTCCAAAAACCACACCACCAAGATTGATCCAAAGGAAAATTCACCAGAGTCAACAGTCCGACACTGGTTAATCTGCCCAATCATCTTCGCGTGCAACAACAACCCCCAAGTGAATAAATCCCCATCCAAAACTCTCTGCATAATGATCAACTGACCACCACTGATCCATTGCGTTGGTAAGGACCCATAGATCCTCACAATCATAGCAGCAATGCACTGATGCAACAAATCATCCATCACCTCAATATAGAAAACCAAACCCGACATAAAGTTCGGTCCCAAACAATACCTCCATGCCACGTCCGCCAAGTGAACACTCGCTGGAAACTGAGGATCAATAGGTAGATCCATTCCCCAAAAAGGGAGCCCCATCAAAAAATATACATCCTCCCTCACCGAGAATGTCAATTTCTCCCCCCTCACAATGAAGCACTACAGATCAATTCTCCACATAGAAATCAGATACTGCAGTAGGTACTCCTGCGCCTGTATCAGTGGGTAGTCAAAGAATTTCAGCAACCCATAGGTTGCCAAAAGTCTCCAGATACTGGACTCATCTCTCACTGCCTCCCTGAGGCACTCCCAGTGCTTCTCTCTCTAATGGACTAACATACTGAGCTGATCACCTGCATTCACACACACAACAATCTATCAACCATCATCATCATTTAAAAACTTCAAAAAATACAAGTTCTTCAAAACACCCCAACTTTGCCTCATGTGTGCGGTTGTCACCCCCCACAGGCACACACATATGCACGCTTGTTCTTCTCACAGTTGTGCATCCATGTGCAACTATCGATAAAACATATGTGCATCAATGGGAATCTATCAAACCTATAGGCATGCGTTCATGCACACCTGTTCACTACACAGTTGTGCATTGGTGCACAGCTTCCAGAGAAAGAGTTGCGCACAGTGCACAGTTGTACTTTGAACATGCGCGCATCAAATGTGCACATGTTTTCCTCACCCACATGCCCCCATGTGCGACTATATTCAACACAGCCACACACCTCAGTGTGGGTATCCTTCGATTGCCAGCGCACTTGGGGGCCCACCCTTACAAAAACCCCTAGTACGACCATTTGTACAACCCTACCTAGAAACAAGAACCTATCTACTATCCTGGATCAACCAGCTTGAACTCTCATAATCTCCAAATCTCCTCTCCAAACCTCTCATCAACTCACTACGACCGCAGGTACAAATGAGGTGGCATTGTGGGCCCTACAACTATATATCGCCCCCTTTTCCAAACTTCCATGCTCAATTACAGGAGCTCAGAGAATCCATTTTTCGATCTATCTTCAACCACGGGCTTAGGATCCCACCACCTACACAGTCACATTCCCCGGGTCACCATCCATCCTCGGCCCCGAGGGAGCATTTTTATCACATCATGCCTAGGTACGCATGCTCATGTTCAAAATTATCAAATAGTTGTTATATGTTCTTTATCTTCAGATATTGTTCAGGTCAGGTATTTGGTTTTCATGTGTGTAGGTACTTGTTCATCACAAACCAGCACAACCCCTTCAGGTATATGATTGACACTGACATGTAATCATTCCCTTTGAATATCAACTGCATCCCCCAATCACACCCTCCAACATTTTCTTGTAGGATCCTCCCATCGGGCTCTACAATACTCTCACCTCCACTTCATTTCAATACTGTCACCCGATAGCACTCTCCCCTACACGAGTTGTCCCATTCACAGTCCCCTTTGGCACTTTGACACTCATGCTACTTTCACCCCCTAGGTATGGGAGTCCTGATAGTATTACACATGTTCGAGAATCAACCACATACTCCTTGTCCTCATTATGATAGCTTTCCCAATGGACTCGCAGGATATATCCTCATAGTTCTTGTTTGACTATGCCTCCACAGTATCATTAACCCTCCATTTCATCCACAATCAGTTTTCCCATCTATAGATTTCCCTCCATTCATTTACCTCATACATAAACCCACCTATGGGGCCCCCACCCTCCACCATTTATCCACACAACTTGCGCCCTCACAGGCCAAGCCATCTTGCACTGGGGCACCCATTTCTGTATCTGCACACTTATCCCAAACTATTATTTATTCATTTGGTAATTGTACAAAGCCTTTGTTTCCATCATTTACATAGCTTTTTGTTGTCACCTTTAGTGACCTTCTTTTTCCATCAAAACAACCCATGTCGCCCTTGGTTGGGGCATTCATTACCTTCTACTCTTGTTGACATAGTCCATAAACCCCGAGTATCCCATAGTCCATGTACCTTTGATCTATGAGTTTTTTCACTTTGTCACACCTCTGGAAACATTTTACCCACGTCTAGTCCTCCCCTTGACTCTAGAACCGGTTTCACGGTTGTTGCCACTCATACTTCACATATATCCCCAACCAAGGGCAGTCTTGAGTCTCACCACATATTGATTTTGTCCATGTTCCTTATCATTTCCTGATCTCATCCAGTGGATTTCATGAATCCCTTTTGCTTCTTTGAGTCACATCTCCCTTTCTATCAACATCAACACAGTTTATAGAAGGGTGACAGTATCTTGACTCTCATTAACTTTACAATGAGGAGCCTTCGATGAAACAGAGAGAACCATCATTATTCTCTGCTGTCATTGACCCCCTTAACATTCAACTTCAACACAATCTCATGTTACGGTGGGTCTTACTTTGCGACTATTGTAGTTGTTTTATACTAGCCGAAGACCTCTGAATTTGTTGGGCCATCAATGCCTATGAGTCATCGACACTTATTATAGGTGTCATCACCTCTTTTCAGAGTATGTTCACCATCTAAATTGTCATCTTCCATTATCAAACCGCCCCGGAGGGCGCTGTAGTTATATACATCAACATACAACTTCATTTACTATCTTACATATTTGAGTTACATGACACGAGCATGGGGCATGCCTGCCTCATTTATATACAAACTTTATTTTCATACCTAGAGAAAGGTTTGGTCCCATAGTTTCCCCTCTCCCTTTGATGGGTCGCTTTTGTAGTTCCTCTCAACACTCTTTCTTACAATTGTACTCTTATTAGAAGAAACATTGATGTATTTCGGCTATACATATGCTCCTAACCTCACACATCAAGGGGCATCTGTTATCACTGAAATTTTGTTTGCAAATGGTTACAGGAATCCAGCATCTCCAAACACCTATTAGTTCACTTGGAGCCCCAAAAATATATTTCCAAAAGGCAAAAACTATACAAATGGTTATAAAATTGACATGCACAAGAACACTATAGGAAGCACACGCACGTGTGCAAGCCAAAGAAGCCAAAAGAGCGCACATGCACCTGATGCGTGACTGTGTACGATAAAAGCCACACACTCCTGTGATCGACACATTTGTGGTTCTTTTTGGCCCCTCACCCACTTCTGGTTCAACTCCCAAGTCGATTTGACCCTCAAATCTGAGCTGAATCCAACTGGGGGGATGGTCAAAGACATAAGGGTGCCCTAAAGGGCCCCTTGTTCACACTAAAACCCGGTTGGATAATGCCTCAAAGATTTGTTATAAAAAGAGGCCATGGGTGCACTATGAATTCAAGAATCTCATTGTATTGTTATGCTGCCTCTATTCTCCTACAAGGAACCTCTTTCGTTCTTGGATCATACTAGCATCATCTCATTAAGCTATTCACCTCACCTCTTGAGGGAATAAGCTTGGATTTCTTCACCATTTACTTTCTAGTTTTCCATTTTGTTGACGGGCGAAACAGTCCATCCATCAACTGGGAGAGTGGAACCGGTCCGGGGTTGTCTAAATAACCCAAGCCGTTTGGTATGGACCACCCTGACGAGTTTAACGGCTCTGTTGGCCGCTCTGAGGTCTCGTAAGGAAACCAAAGAGAAAGTGATCTGAGCTAAATA